>RXID01018305.1:0-13808 GCA_005019695.1 Trichopus zeylanicus subsp. travancoricus | reverse complement strand
AGTACTTCTACCACAACAACTACTAGTACTACAACAACAACAACTACTACTACTACCACTACTCATACTACTACTACTACTACTACTACTACTAGTACTACTGTTACTATTACAACTATTACAACAACTACTACATCAACTACTTCTACTGTAATTACTACTACTACGACTACTAGTAGTAGTACCACTACTAGTACTACTACTACTACTACTACTACTACTACTACTACTACTACTACTGCTACTACTTCTACTACTACTATTACTACTACTGCTACTACTACTACTACTCCTACTACTACTACAACAACAACTACTACTACACCTACTACTACTACTACTCATACTACTACTATAGTGGCTACTTCTATTTCTACTCCTACTACTTCTACTACTCCTACTACTACTCCTACGACTTCTACTACTACTACTACTACTACCACTATCCCTACTACAACCCCTACTACTACACCAACTCCTATTATAACTACTCCTACTAGTACTACTACTACTATTACTGCTACTAATACTACTACTACTACAACTACTACAACAACTTCTAGTACTACTACTACTAGTACAACAACAACTACTACTACTGCTACTATGCTGCTGCTACAACTACTGTAACTACTGCTACTACTCCTAATAGTAATGCTATTACTTTAATTACTATAGCTAAAATAACTATTGTTGCTGCGGCTGCTATGGCTGCAACACCTACTACCGCTACTACTACACCTACTTCTATTACTACAACTATAACAACAACTACTACTATTATTAGTACTTCTACTACAACTGCTACTAGTACTTCAACTACTACTACAACTACAACTACAACAACAACAACAATAACAACTACTACTATTAATTCTACTTCGACTTCTACTACTACTACAACTGCTACTCATACTAATCCTACTACTACTGCTACTACAACACCTAGTCTAACTCCAACTACTACCACTAACCCTACTCCAACTACTACTATTCCTAGTACTACTCCTACTCCAAGTCCTACTACTACTACTGCTACTTCTACTACCACTACTACTACAACAACAACAACAGCTACTACTACTACTACAATTACTACTACTTCTATTACTACTACTACTGCAACTTCTACAAGTGGTACAATTGCTACTACTACAACTCCGACAACTACTGCTAATAACCCTAACACTACTATAACTACTACTAGTAGTACTACTAATACTAAGACGCCTACTCCTTCTACAACAACAACAACTACTACTACTGCTACTACTTCTACTTCCACTCCTACTACTACTACTACTCCTAACCCTCCTAGAACCTCTATGACTACCTACTACTCCTAACATTCCTACAACTACTACGACTACAACTCCTTCTCCTCCTCCTCCTACTACTACTGCTGCTATTATGACAACTACTACTACTTCTACTACTACTACTACTCTTACCATTCCAACTACTACTACTACTACTTGTACTCATACTATCACTCAAAACACTCTTACCACCACCACTACTACTACTAGTACTGCTATTGCCGGTACAGATACTACTACTACTACTACTACTATTGCTACTGATGCTGCTGCTGCCACTACTACTACTACTAATACCTCTGCTACTAGTCCTGCTACTACTACTAATACTACTGCTACTACTACTACTACTACTACTACTACTACTGCTATTACTACATAGTAGCTACAACAACTACTATTAGTACTACTACTACTCCTAAAACTACTACTATTACTACTATTACTCCTCCAACTACTCCAACTCCAACTACTACTACAATGACTACTACAGCTACTACTTCTACATCTACTTCAAGTACAGCTGCTACTTCTACTGGTCCATCAACTACTTCTACTTCTACTACTACTACGAATACAATAATAATTACTATTACAACTACAGATGCTGCTGCTGCAACTCCTACTTTTACTACTACTACAACTACTACTATTCCTACACCTACTCCTACTACTTCTACAACTATGCCTGTTACTCCTACAACTACTGCTACTGCCACTCATATTCCAAATCCTACTACTACTACTCCTCCTTCAACTGCTACTACCCATACTCCAAATACTACTCCTACTATGACTCCTACATCAACTCATACTACTACCACTGCTACCACTTCTATAGCTACTAGTACAACAGCAACAACAACAACTACTACTATATTAGTACTACTACTACTATTACTAGTACCACCACCACTACTTCTACTACCGCTACCACTATTAAAACCACAATTACTACTACTACTACTACTACTACTATAACTACAACTACTACTACTGCTACTCATACTACTAATACTAACACTACTACTTCTACTTCTACAACTACTACCACTAATACTACTACACCTACTACTACTCCTACTCCTACACTAACTCCAACTACTACTCCTACTACTTCAACAACAACTACTACTTAACTACTACTCCTATTATTACTATAATTATTACTACTGCTGCTACTACTGCTACTCCTACTACTGCACCACTACTACTACTATTACTGCTACTACTACTACTACTACTATTGTTGTTGCTGCTACTACTACTACTCCAACTACTTCTCCTACTACTAGAACTACTACTACACTTACTAATGCCACTATTTCTACCACTTCTTCTACTACTACAATAATAACAACAACAACTACTAGCACTACTTGTAATACAACAACTACTACTACTATAGTTGCTGATCTTGCTGCTGCTACTACTACTACTGCTACTTCTATTGCTACTACTGTTACTATTGCTGCTACTACAATAATAACAACTACTGCTACTACTAATACTACTACTACTACTACTACTACTACTCCAACTCCCACTCCTGAAACTACTCCTAATACTACTTCTACTAATGCTATTACTATTACAACTACTTGTAGTAGCTATAGTAGTAGCAGTTGTACTAGTAATAGTAGTAGTAGTCATAGTATTAGTAGTAGTAGTAAGAGTTATAGTAGGAGTAGTAGGAGTAGTAGTTTTTGTAGTAGTAGCAGTCATAGCTATAGTAGTAGTAGTAGTAGTAGTAGCAATAATAGTTGAAGTAGCAATAGTAGTAGCAGTAGCAGCAGAATTAGTAGTAGCAACAGTATTAGTAGGAGTAGTAATAAAAGTATTGTAGCAACAGTAGTACTTGTAGGAGAAGATGTAGCAGTAGTAGTAGTAGAAGTAGCAATAGTTGTAGCAGTAAGAGAAGTAGTTAGAGTAGCAGTAGCAGTAGTAGTAGTAGTAGTAGCAGCAGCAAAAGTAGCAATAGTAGTTGTTGTGGTAGTGGCAGTAGTAGCAGTTGTAGTTGTTATGGTAGTGGTAGTAGTAGCAATAGTAGTTGTAGTAGTAGCGGTCGTTGTAGTACTACTAGTAGTAGCAGTAGTTGTGAAGTAGTAATAGTAGTAGCTATAGTAGTTATTGGAGAAGTAGCAGTAGTGGTAGTAGTAGTAGTAGTAGAAGTAATTGTAGAAGTAGTACTATTAGTAGCTATAGTAGTAATAATAGTAGTAGTAGTAGTAGTAGTAGTAGTAGTAGTAGTAGTAGTAGTAGTAGTAGTAGTAGTAGAAGTAGTACTAGTAGTAGTAGTAGCAGTAGAAGTAATTGTAGAAGTAGTACTATTACTAGCTATAGTAGTAATAATAATAATAGTATTGATAGTAGTAGTAGTAGTAGTAGTAGTAGTAGTAGTAGTAGTAGTAGTAGTAGTAATAGTAGCAGTATCAATAGCAGTAGTAGTATAAGTAGTAGTAGTAGCAGTACTAGTAGAAGTGTCAGCATCGGAAGCAGTAGTAGCAGTAGTAATAAAGGTAGTAGTAGCAGTACAAGTAGTAGTATGGGAAGTAGTAGTAGTAGTACTAGTAGCAGCACTTGTAGTAGTATGAGAAGTAGGTAGGGTAGCAATAGCAGCAGTAGTAGTAGTAGTAGCTGTAGTAGTAGGAGAAGTAGCAGTAGTAGTAGTAGTAGTAGTAGTAGCAGCAACAGCAGCAGTAGTAGTAGCAGTAGTCGTTGTAATACAAGCAGTAGTAGTAGTTGTAGCAGTAGTAGCTGTAACAGTAGCAGCAGTTGTAGGAGAATTAGTAGTAGTAGTTGCTGTAGTTGTAGGAGAAGTAGTAGTAGTAGTAGTAGTAGTAGTAGTTGTAGTAGAAGTAGTTGTAGAGGTTGTACTATTAGTAGCAATAGTAGTAATAGTAATCATAGTAGTTGTAGTAGTTGTTGTTACTGTAGCAATAGCTGTAGAAGTAGAAGTAGTAGTAGTTGTAGTAGGATTACTAGTTAAAGTAGGAGCAGCAGCAGTAGTAGTAGTTGTTGAAGCAATAGCAGTAGCAGTAGTTGTATCAGCAACAGTAGTAGCAGCAGCAGCAGCAGTAGTAATTATAGTAGTAGTGGTATTAGCTATTGTTGTAGAAGCAGTAATAGTAGCAATTGTAGTAGTATTAGTAGTTGTAGTACTAACAGTAGTTGTGGTAGTAGAAGCAGTAGTTGTTGCAGTAGCAGCAGTAGTAGTTATTGTAGAAGTAGTAGTAGCAATAATAGTAGCAGTAGTTGCAGCAGTAGCAGCAGCAGCAGTAGTAGAACCAGTACCATTAGTGGCAATAATTGTGGTAGTAGTTAGCAGTTGTAATGGTAGTAGCAATAGCAGTAGTAATAGTAGGAGTAGCAGAAGTAGTAGCAGTAGAAGTAGTGGCAGAAGTACTAGTAGTAGTAGTAGCAATAGCAGTAGCAATAGTAGTAGCAGTTGCAGTAGTAGCAGCAGCATCAGTAGTAATAGTAGTAGTAGTAATAGTAGCAATAGTAGTGGTAGTAGTAGAAGTAGTTGTAGTAGTAGTACTACTGGTAGTAGTAGTAATTGTATTAGTAATAGTAGTTGTAACAGTAGTAGTAGTTTTAGCAGTAGTAGTAGTATCCGCATCAGTAGTAATAGTAGTAGTAGTAGTAGTAGTAGTAGTAGTAGAAGTAGTAATAGTAGTGGTAGAAGTTGCAACAGCACTCATAGCCGTGGTGGTAGTCAGAGCAGCATTCATAGCAGTTGTAGTAGCAATAATAGTAGAAGCATTAGTAATATTAGTAGTAGCACCAGCAGCATTAGCGGCAGCAACAGTAGCAATAGTACTAGAAGAAGTAGTATTAATAGCTGTAGTAGTAGTAGTAATTGTAGAGTAGTAGTAGTAGCAGCAGAAGTTGAAATAATATTAGTTGTACTAATTATAGTAGTAGTGGTATTCGTAGTAGTACTATTAGTAATAAAATTAGTTTTGATAGGTGTAGTACTACAATTACTACTACTACTACTACTGCCACTACCACTACAATGACAACTGCGACTCTAATACTTCTGTTGTTGTTGCTGCCACGACTATTAATAATGCTATAATTGCAGCTACTACTACAACAACTACTACTATTCCTACTACTACTACTACCACTACTGCCACTACTACAACAACAATAACTACTACTACAACAACTTCCATTACTACTGCTGTTGCTACCACTATTGTTATTACCACTACTACTAGTACCACTTCTACTACTTCTTCTACTACAACTGTTTTAATTACTATTGGTACTACTTTTGCTACAACTATTACTGTAGCTACTACTACTATTGCTACTGCTACAGTTGCTGCTACAGCTGCTACTACTGCTACTACTACTATTACTACTACTACAACTACTACTACTACTGCTATTACTACTATAGCTACTACTGCTATTGCTTCTACTACAACTACTACTAGTGCAACTGCTCTTTCTACTATTGTTGCTGTTGCTGCTAATACTACTACTCCTATTACTGCTACTACTACTACTACTATCGCTACATTTATTGCTTCTAATATTACTACAATTGGGCCTATTGCAACTGCTACTCTTGCAATTACTACTACTGCTAGTACTACTAATACTACTACTACTATTGTAGCTACTGCCCACAACTAGTGCTACTGGTACTACTTTTGTTGCAACTACTACTGCTGCTACTACTGCTCCTACTGCTGCAACAACTAGTACGACTACTACTACTTCTAATACTACTACTCCTACTACTACTATTAGTGCTATTGATGCTGCTGCTACTTCCACTGCTACGACTAGTATTACAGCTACTACAGCTACTACAGCTACTATTACCACTCCTACAACACTACTAAAGTTGCTGCGGCTGCGGCTGCTACTACTTCTGCTACTGTTGCTACTATTACTACTTGTACGGCTACTAATACTACTTCTACTACCCCTACTACTACTACTTCAACTGCTACTAATACTACGTCTGCTACCACTACTGCTACTATTAATACTATTACCACTACTACTGCTATTACTGCTACTACTTATATTACTACTACTGCTGCTGCTACTACTACTACGACTACTACTACTGCGGCCACTAATACTACCACCACTACTACTACGACGACGACAACTGCTGTTCTTGCTTCTCTTACAATTACAACTACTACTGATATTACTACTACAACTGCATCTACCGCTACTCCTACTACTACTACTACTACTACTCCTCCAATTACTACTACTACAACTGCTACTACTACTACTGCTACTACTGCTACTACTGCTACTACTACTACTACTACTACTATTACTACTATAACTACTTTTGCTTCTGCTACTGCTACTACTACAACTTCAACTCCTTCTGTTACTATTACCACTAATACTACTACTATTACTACTAATACTAGTACTGCGGCTTCTACTACTGTGACTACTACTTCTGCTGCTACTACTACTAGTCCTACTACTACTTCAACGACTACATATATTGCTAATACTACTACTACTCCGACAACAACAACAATAACAACTACTACTACTACTTCTCCTACTCCAACACCTACTCCTACTACTACAATTACTACTACTACTGCTACTGCTGCTGCAACTACTACTACTACTAGTAGTACTACTTATTCTACTACTCTTACTGCTACTACTGCTGCTACTTCTACTGCTACTCCTACTACTACTCCTATTACTACTATTACTATTCCTACTACTACTACTACTATTACTTATTACTACTACTATTACTACTGCAACCAGTACTACAACTACTACTATAATTAATACTGCTAATACTATTACTACTACTAACCTGCTACTACTACAACAAGTACTACTACTACTGCAACTAATGCTAATACTGCAACTGCTGCTATTACTCCTACTACTACTACTACTACTACTATTTCTACTACTACTACTACTAGTTCTACAACAACAACAACAATTACTACTGCAACCACTGCAACTGCTGCCACTGCTATTCCTACTATTACTACTACTAGGACTACTAGTACTACTACTACTTGTAATCCTATTACTACTCCTACTACTACTTCTACAACTACAACTGCTCCCACCGCTCCAACTCCTACTCCGATTACTATTCCTACTACTAATTCTACTAATACAACTCCTACAACTCCTACTACTGCTCCTATTACTACTATTAATACCACTACTACAACAACAACTACTACTTCAACTCCAACTACTTCTACACCTACTACTACTTTTGCAACTAATCCAACTATTGCAGCTATTCCTTCGGCTACTACTACTGTTGCTACTACTCCTACTACCGCGACTTTTACTACTACTGCTTCTACTCCTACTCCAACTCCTACTCCTACTCCTATTAGTGCTAATACTATTACTACTACAACAACTAATGTCGTTGCTATAACTACTACTACTACTATTGCTACTACTACCACTACTCCTACCCCTACTACTTCTACTACTACTACTACAACAACTACTACTACTAGTACTACTATTACTACCGCTACTACTATTACCACTGTTGCTACTACAAATGCATAAACAACAACTACTATTACTAGTACAACTACTTGTGCTACTACTATCGCTACTACTACAACTTCAACTCCTCTTACTATTACCACTACTACTACTACTAGTACTAGTACTATGACTTGTACTACGGTGACTACTTTTGCCACTACTACTACTAGTCCTACTACTACTAAAATCGTTATTGCTACTTTTGCCACTACTTCTATTGCTACTACTACTACTACTACAACAACAACCACTACTACTACTACTCCTACTACTTCTCCAACTCCAACGCCTACTCCAACTGCTACAATTACTACTATTACTACTACTACTACTACCACTTCTACTAGTATTACTGCTACTATTGCGGCTACTTCTATTGCTACTCCTACTATTACTCCTATTACTCCTGTTACTACTCTTACTGCTACTACTACTACTCCTATTACTACTACCACTACTATTGCTACTAACCCCAGTACTACAACTACTCCTACAACTAATACTACAACAACTACTACTACTACTAATTCTGCTACTACTACAACTACTACTACTATTACTACAATTAATGCTAATACTGTTGCTGCTGCAATTACTCCTACTACTACTACTACAACTACTACTACTATTTCTACTACTATTGCTACTACTTCTACAATGACAACAACTATTAGTACTACTATTACTACTACTACAACTACTACTACCACTACTACTATGACTACCACTACTACTACTACTTGCACTCCAACTCCTAATCCTATTACTACTCCTACTACTACTTCTACTACTGCAACTACAACAACAACTACTATTACTACTACAATTGCAATTACTACTACCACTACAAATCCTACTACAATAACTACTACTATTGCTACTACTCCTACTACTGCTCCTATTACTACTATAACTACCATTACTACAACAACAACTACTACTCCTACTCCAAATCCTACTCCTACTTCTACACCTACTACTACTTTTGCAACTAATCCTACTACTGCAACTACTACTTCTACTACTACAGCTGCAGCTCTTACTACAACTACCACAGCTATTATGACTACTACTACTACTTCTCCAACTCCTACTCCTACTACTACTAGTGCTAATACTATTACTATGACTACAACTAATGCTACTGCTATAACTACTACTACGATTGTTGCTAGTACTAGCACTAATCCCCCCCCCCCCCTATTACTGCTACTACTGCTACTAGGAGTAGTAGGACTACTACTACTGCTACTACTATTACTACTGCTACTGCTACAAATAAAAAAACTACTACTACTATTACTACAAATACTATTCCTACTACTACTATTACTATGACTACTGCTGCTGCTACTACTACTACTACTACAACTTCTATTACTGGTATTACAACAACCACTACTTCCCCTACTACTACTACTACTACTACAACAACAACAACAATAACAACAACAACTACTACTACTACTGCTGCAGTTGCTCCTGCTACTGGTGCTACTACAACTGCAACTAAAACTAGTACTACTACCACTACTCCTACTTCTACAACTACCACTAATACTGCTAGTACTACTACTACTACTTCAACTAATACTAATACTACAACAGCTGCAACTACTACTCCAACTACTACTAATACTACTACTACTACTACTACAACAACAACAACAACAACAACAACAACTTCTACCACTATTATTATTACTACTACTACTACTACTACTACTTCTACTATAGCTACTAATAATACTACTACTCTTACTACTACTACTACAACTACAAATACTAGTACTACTGCTACTACTGCTACTACTACTACAACTGCTACTACTACTGCTACTACTACGACTACAACTACTACTACTACTGCAACAACAACTACTACTACTGCTACTACCAATATAACTTCTATTGCTACCACAACTACTACAACTGCTATTCCTACAACTACTACAATGACTACTACTACTACTACTACTTCTACTTCTACTACTATTATTATTACAACTACTACTCCTAATTTTTCTACTATAACAATGACTACTACTACTACTAATACAACTACTACTCTGCTACTACTACTTTAGTGAATACTACTACTACTACAAAAAAAACAACAGTTACTACTACTACTACTACTACTACTACTACTATAACTACTATTGTTGCTACTACTGCTACTACTACTACTACTATTGCAACAGCTGCAAACTACTACTACTATTGCTACTACTACTACTACAATCACCGCTACTGCTGCTGCTCCTACTACTGCTACTACTTCTACTACTACACCTATTGCTACTACTACTACTACTACTAATACTAGTACTGCTACTACTACAAATACTACTACTACTTCTGTTGCTACTGCTGCTACTACTACTACTACTCCCACTATTTATCTTTCTATTACTACAACTGCTACTTCTACTACTGCTACTACTACTGTTGCTGCTTCTACTACTACTACTTATTCTACAACTACTACTACTGCTGCTACTATAGCTACTATTATTGCTATTACTATAACTACTACTGTTGTTGCTCCTATTGCTAATACTACTACTACTTCTACTATGACCTCCCCTACAACTACTACTATTAAACACTACTACTACGACAACTGATACTACTGCTAATGCTTCTATAATGACTACTACATCTGTCGCTGGTACTACTACAACAACTGCCACATCTGTCGCTACTACTACTCCTACAAAACTACTACTACTAGTACTACTCCTACTACAACTACTACTACAGCTACTGCTGTGGCTACCACTACAACTACTACTACTGCTACTACTGCTACTACTGCTACTGCATCTACTACAACTTCTACTAGTACGACTGCTACTACTTTTGCTACTACTACCACTACTACTACTACTATTGTTGGTGCTACTATGACTACTTTCGCTACCACTGCTGCTACTACTACGACTACTACTACTACTACTACTACTACTACTACAACAACAACAACTACTACTACTACCACCACGACTGCTGCTACTACTACTACTACTACAACAACTACTACTATTGCTAGTAATACTACTACCGCCACTAATGTTGCTACTACTATAGTTGCAACAACTACTACTACTACAACTGCTATGACTGCTACTACTATGACTACGACTACTACCACCACTACTGCTACTACTGCTACTGTTACTTCTAAAGTTGTTGCTACTACCTATACTACTACTATTTTTGCTACTACTACTACTACTACTGCTGCTGCTGCTGCTGCTGCTACTACTACTATTGCTGCTGCTACTACTACTAAAGCTACGAATTCTACTACTACTACGGCTATTAATACGACTACTACTACGACTACTACTGCAAGAACAATAATTACTATATTATTACTTCCATTGCTATTATAGCTGCCATTGCAACTGCTGCTACTTCTACTACTACTACTACTACATCTCCTAGTACTTCTACAACTGCAACTATACAGCTACTACTTCTACAACTACTATTACCTCTGCTACAGCTACCACTGCTACTACTAATATTACCACGACAATTATGAATGCTACTACTGCTACAAGTACAAGTACTTCAACAACAATAACAACTACTATGTTTCCAACAATAACAAGGACTGCTACCTCTCCTACTACTACGGCTCATTCTACTACAACTACTGATACAACTACTACTATTGCTACTGCTACTACTCATATTACTGCTACTTATACTACTGCTATAACTATTTCTACTACTACTGCTTCTACTATTGCGACTACTACTTCTATTACTACACTGCTACTACAGCTATCGCTACTGCTACTACTCACAAAAAACTACTTCTATTACTACTACGATTGCTAATATTCCTACTGCTACTACTATTACAGCTACTGCCACTACTACTCTCCCACTGCTACTACCACTACTACTGCTGCTGCAACTACTACTACACCAACTACTACTACTATTACTACTACTACTCCAACTACTACTAGTTCTACTCATACTGCTGCTGCTGCTGCTACTGCCATAACTGCAACAACAACTGCTACTGCTAGTACTGCAAATACTGCAACTACTAATATTGTTGCAACTACTGCAACTACTACTACTACTACTACTACTGCTACAGCTACTACAACTACTGCTACTACAGATGCTACTACTACTACTACTTTTTCTTCTTGTGCTACAACAACAACAACTATTACTACTATACTACTACTTCTTCTTCTACTACAACTACTAATACTACTACTCTTGCTACTACTACTACAACTACAACTACTAATACTACTGCTACTCCAGCTAGTACTACTGCAACTGCTACTGCTACTACTACTGCTACTACTACTACAACTACTACTGCTAGTAAAACTACTACCTACTACTGCTACTACCACTATAACTACTATTGCTACTATTACTGCTACGACTGCTATTGCTGCTACTACAATGACAACTACTACTACTACTATTACTACAACTACTAGTCCAAATTCTTCAATTACAACAATGACTACTACTTCTACTAACACAACTACTACTCCGCTACTACACTATAATGACTACTACTATAGCTACAACAACAACAACTACTACTGCTACTACTTTAACTACTATTGCTGCTACTACTACAATTACTACTACTTCAAGAGCTACAACACTACTATTACTATTGCTACTACTACTACTATTACTGCTACTGCTGCTGCTGCTATTGCTACTACTACTACTACTATTACTCCTAGTATTACTAATACTACTTCTACTGCTACTACTACAACTACTTCTATTGCTACTACTGTTACTAGAACAACCACTATACTACTACTACTTCTGTTGCTATTGTTGCTGTTACTACAACTACTCCTACTATTTATCTTTCTATTACAACTACTGCTACTGCTACTACTACTGCAGCAGCTTCTACTACTACTACTATTTCTACAACTACTACTATTGCTACTGCTATAACTACAATTATTGCTGCTACTATAACTACTACTGTTGTTGCTACTATAGCTAATACTACTACTACTACTACTACTTCCCCTACAACAACTACTATTGCTACTACTACTACTACTACTACTACTACTACTACTACTACTGCTACTATTAATACTACTACTACGACAAAAAATACTACTACTACATATGCTAAAATGACTACTACATCTGTTGCTACTACTACTAAAACTACTACCACATCTTTTGCTACTACTATTACTACAACAACAACAACAACTACTACTACTAGTAGTACAACTACTACTTCGGCTACCACTACCACTATTACTGCTACTACTGCTACTATTGCTACTGCATCTACTACAACTTCTACTAGTACAACTACTACTACTTCTGCTATTACTACCACTACTACTACTACCGTTCTTGCTGCTACTAAGACTACTTTTCCTACCACTGCTACTGCTACTATTACTGCTGTTGCTACTACTACTACTACTATTATTATTACTACTACTACTACTACTACTACTATGACTGCTGCTACTACTGCTACTGCTACTACTACTACTGCTGCTAGTAATACTATTACTGCCACTAATGTTGTCGCTGCTGTAGTGGCTGTAACTAATACTACTACAGCTGCTATGACTGCTACTGCTATGACTACAAGTACTACCACCACTGTTACTACTACTATTCTTGCTGCTACTTCTGCTACAACTATTTCTGCTACTACTACTACTAGTACTATTGCTGCTGCTGCTGCTAATACAACTGCTGCTGCTACTACTACTAATGCTATGACTGCTACTACTACTGCGGCTATTAATACTAAAACTACTACAACTTCTACTATTACGACTACTACTGCAACAACAATAACTACTACTACTATTACTTCCACTGCTATTACTGTTGCTGTTGCAAGTGCAGCTACTTCTATTACTACTACTATAACATCTCTAGTAT
>RXID01018299.1:0-11525 GCA_005019695.1 Trichopus zeylanicus subsp. travancoricus | reverse complement strand
GTGATTTAAGATATAAATAAGTTTTAAAGATATTTTACTTCTTTCAAATTTTTTACGTTACGAGGTTAAATATGTATTTTCATTTTTTAAGTAAGTTTGAAAAGCAACTTTGATTTTTTTTTTTAAAGACGTATACGTAGGTAAATTAAAAATTTTAAAGGTGGAAGAAAATCATAAAAAATTTTGAAAGCATAGAAAACCAATAAATTTCTTGAAAATATAAAAGAAAATATGACAAAACCTCCCTTGAAAGTTCAAAAACTTAGAAAAATCCTTGAAAGTAAAAGAAAAATACAAAATTCATTAAATTTGCAAATATTGTAGAAAATTGGTGAAAGTACAAAATATCAAAAAAAAACTCTGAAACTCCATAAAATCATTAAAATGTCACAAAACCCTCAACATTTCATAGAAGTGTAAAAATCCCTAAAACTACGGAAATATCATAAAAATTCTCTTTTAAATATGCATTTCCGTATCTAAAGGTGTATATATGTGATAATTTGGATTTTAAAATTGAGTCTTCAATTTTAGTTTTTTAGAGGTACATATGCGAAAAAGTTTTTTCTGGGTAATTTTCTTCTTTCAAAGAGGTTTATATGCGAAAATTAAGCCCTTTAAGGTTAAATAGTAAATTTTATTTTTTAAGAGCCATATATGTGAAAATTAGGGTTTTTTCATTGAATTTGCGATTTATTTTTTTAGGTTACAAGGTTAAATACGTTTTGAAATACTTTACTTCTTTCGACTGTTTTTACGTTGCGCGGTTCAAGATGTCTTTTCATTTTTTAAGTAAGTTTCCAAGCAATTTTGAATTTTTTTTAAGAAGGTAACACGCCGGGTAAATTTCAAACTTTCAACATAGGCAAAACACCATAGAAAATTTGGAAAGTATGAAAACCATCAAATTAACTTAACCTAACTGAAAATCTCAAAAAACCCTCAAATAATGCAAGTATAAAAATCCCTGAAATTACGAAAAGATCATACAAATTCTCTTTTAAATATGCATTTTCTTCTCTAAAGGGTATATATGTCGTAATTAAGATTTTGAAATTGAGTCTTCAATTTGGGTTTTGAAGAGGTATATGTGCTAAAAAGTTTTTTCTAGGCAATTTTCTTCTTTCGAACAGGTTTATATGCGAAAATTAAGCCCTTTAAGTTTAAATAGTAAATTTTATTTTTTGAGAGCCAAATATGTGGAAATCAGGATTTTTTAATCTAATCTGTAATTTAATTTTTTTAGTCTACGAGGTTAAATAAGTTTTGAAAATACTTTACTTCTTTCGAATTTTTTACGTTGCGAGGTTAAAGATGTCTTTTAATTTTTTAAGTGAGTTTTCCAAGCAATTTTGAAATTTTTTAAGAGATATATGCTGGTAAATTATCGCTTCTAAAGGAGGCAAAAAATCATAGAAAATTTTGGAAAGTATAGAAAATCGTAAAATTAAATAAAAATAGAAAAAATATAGAAAAAAGCCTCCCTTGAAACTTCAAAAACTAAAAAAAAAAAAAATACAAAATCATTAAATTTGCAAAAAATGTATCAAATCGGTAAAAGTACAAAATAGCACAAAAAAGAACCTCTGAAACTCTATAAAATCATTGAAATCTCAAGAAACACTTAAAATTTCATGAATGTACAACAATCCCTGAATTTACAAAAGATAGAACACTTCTCTTTTAAATATACAGTTCTTTCTCTAAATGGGTTATATATGTGGTAATGGAATTAGATTTTAAATTGAGTCTTCAACTTCAGCTTTTACGTGGTCTTTAGGGCTATTTAACAACATTTTTTAGAATTTTTCTTCTTGCAAAGAGGTTTATACGTGAAAATTAAGCCCTTTAATGTTAAATATGAAATTTTCTTTTTTTTAAGAGATATATATGTGAAAATCAGGGTTTCTTAATCGAATTTGTGATTTAAGATTTAAATAAGTTTTAAAGATACTTTACTTCTTTCAAATATTTTACGTTACGAGGTTAAATATGTATTTTCATTTTTTAAGTAAGTTTGAAAAGCAACTTTGATTTTTTTTTAAGACGTATACGTAGGTAAATTAAAAATTTTAAAGGTGGAAGAAAATCATAAAAAAAATTTTGAAAGCATAGAAAACCAATAAATTTCTTGAAAATATAAAAGAAAATATGAAAAAACCTCCCTTGAAAGTTCAAAAACTTAGAAAAATCCTTGAAAGTAAAAGAAAAATACAAAATTCATTAAATTTGAAAAAATTGTATAAAATTGGTGAAAGTACAAAATATCAAAAAAAACTCTGAAACTCCATAAAATCATTAAAATGTAAAAAAACCCTCAACATTTCATAGAAGTGTAAAAATCCCTAAAACTACGGAAATATCATAAAATTCCTTTTAAAATATTGCATTTCCTTATCTAAAGGGGTATCTATGTGATAACTTAGGATTTTGAAATTGAGTCTTCAATTTTTGTTTTTAAGAGGTACATTTGCTAAAAAGTTTTTTCTAGGTAATTTTCTTCTTTCAAAGAGGTTTATATGCGAAAATTAAGCCCTTTAAGGTTAAATAGTAAATTTTATTTTTTAAGGGCCATATATGTGAAAATTAGGGTTTTTTAATTGAATTTGCGATTTATTTTTTTAGGTTACAAGGTTAAATACGTTTTGAAAATACTTTACTTCTTTCGACGTTTTTACGTTGCGAGGTTAAAGATGTCTTTTCATTTTTTAAGTAAGTTTTCCAAGCAGTTTTGAATTTTTTTTAAGAGGTATACGCGGGTAAATTAAAACTTTCAAAATAGGCAAAAAATCATAGAAAATTTTGGAAAGTATAGAAAACCATAAAATTAACTAAAAATAAATGAAATCTCAAAAACCCCTCAAGATTTAATGGAAGTATAAAAAATCCCTGAAATTACGAAAAGATCATACAAATTCTCTTTTAAATATGCATTCCCTTCTCTAAAGGGGTATATATGTCGTAATTAAGATTTTGAAATTGAGTCTTCAATTTGGGTTTTTAAGAGGTATATGTGCTAAAAAGTTTTTCTAGGCAATTTTCTTCTTTCAAAAAGGTTTATATGCGAAAATTAAGCCCTTTAAGTTTAAATAGTAAATTTTATTTTTTAAGAGCCATATATGTGAAAATCAGGATTTTTCAATCTAATCTGTAATTTAATTCTTTTAGGCTTCGAGGTTAAATAAGTTTTGAAAATACTTTACTTCTTTCGAATTTTTACGTTGCGAGGTTAAAGATGTCTTTTCATTTTTTAAGTGAGTTTTCCAAGCAATTATGAAATTTTTTAAGAGATATATGCTGGTAAATTAAAACTTCTTAAAGGATGGAAAACAAATCATCGCAAATTTCGGACAGTATACGAAAATCAGTAACATTACTAAAAATATAAAAGAATATAGAAAAAAGCCTCCCTTGAAACTTCAAAAACTAAAAAAAGAAAAATACAAAATCATTAAATTTGCAAAAAATGTTGCAAATCGGTAAAAGTACAAAATATCACAAAAAAAACCTCTGAAACTCTATAAAATCATTGAAATCTCAAGAAACACTTAAAATTTACTGAATGTACAAAAAATCCCTGAAAGTACATAAAGATCAGAACAATTCTCTTTTAAATATACATTTCTTTCTCTAAATGGGTATATATGTGGTAATTAAGATTTTTAAATTGAGTCTTCAACTTCAGCTTTTAAGTGGTCTTTAGGCTAAAAACATTTTTCTAGGAATTTTTCTTCTTGCAAAGAGGTTTATACGTGAAAATTAAGCCCTTTAATTTTAAATATGAAAATTTATTTTTTTAAGAGATATATATGTGAAAACCAGGGTTTCTTAATCGAATTTGTGATTTAAGATTTAAATAAGTTTTAAAGATACTTTACTTCTTTCAAATTTTTTATGTTTTGAGGTTAAATATGTATTTTCATTTTTTTAAGTAAGTTTGAAAAGCAACTTTGATTTTTTTTTTAAAGACGTATACGTAGCTAAATTAAAAATTTTAAAGGCGGAAGAAAATCATAAAAAATTTTGAAAGCATAGAAAACCAATAAATTTCTTGAAAATATAAAAGAAAATATGAAAAAACCTCCCTTGAAAGTTCAAAAACTTCGAAAAATCCTTGAAAGTAAAAGAAAAATACAAAATTCATTAATTTTGCAAAAATTGTAGAAAATTTGGTGAAAGTACAAAATATTCAAAAAACTTCTGAAACTCCATAACATCATAAAATGTCAAAAAACCCTCAACATTTCATAGAAGTGTAAAAAATCCCTCAACTACGGCAAATATCATTAAAACTTCCCTTTTAACTATGGCATTCCTTATCTAAAGGGGTATATATGTGATAATTCGGATTTTAAAATTGACTCTTCAATTTTAGTTTTTAAGAGGTACATATGCGAAAAAGTTTTTTCTGGGTAATTTTCTTCTTTCAAAGAGGTTTATATGCGAAAATTAAGCCCTTTAAGGTTAAATAGTAAATTTTATTTTTTAAGAGCCATATATGTGAAAATTAGGGTTTTTTAATTGAATTTACGATTTATTTATTTAGGTTACAAGGTTGAATAAGTTTTGAAAATACTTTACTTCTTTCGACGTTTTACGTTGCGAGGTTAAAGATGTCTTTTCATTTTTTAAGTAAGTTTTCCAAGCAATTTTGAATTTTTTTTTAAGAGGTATACGCCGGTAAATTAAAACTTTCAAAATAGGCAAAAAATCATAGAAAATTTTGGAAAGTATAGAAAACCATAAAATTAACTAAAAATAAATGGAATCTCAAAAAAACCCTCAAAATTTAATGAAAGCATAAAAAATCCCTGAAATTACGAAAAGATCATACAAATTCTCTTTTAAATATGCATTTCCTTCTCTAAAGGGTATATATGTCGTAATTAAGATTTTGAAATTGAGTCTTCAATTTGGGTTTTGAAGAGGTATATGTGCTAAAAAGTTTTTTCTAGGCAATTTTCTTCTTTCCAACAGGTTTATATGCGAAAATTAAGCCCTTTAAGTTTAAATAGTAAATTTTATTTTTTAAGAGCCATATATGTGAAAATCAGGATTTTTTAATCTAATCTGTAATTTAATTTTTTTAGGATACGGGGTTAAATAAGTTTTGAAAATACTTTACTTCTTTCGAATTTTTTACGTTGCGAGGTTAAAGATGTCTATTCATTTTTTAAGTGATTTTTCCAAGCAATTTTGAAATTTTTTAAGAGATATAGGCTGGTAAATTAAAACTTCTAAAGGAGGCAAAAAATCATAGAAAATTTTGGAAAGTATAGAAAATCGTAAAATTAACTAAAAATATAAAAGAATATAGAAAAAAGCCTCCCTTGAAACTTCAAAAACTAAAAAAAATAAATACAAATCATTAAATTTGCAAAAATATGTAGCAAATCGGAAAAAGTACAAAATATCACAGAAAAAACCTCTGAAACTCTATAAAATCATCGAAATCTGAAGAAACACTTAAAAATTCCTGAATGTACAAAAAATCCCTGAAAGTACATAAAGATCAGAACAATTCTCTTTTAAATATACGTTTCTTTCTCTAAATGGGTATATATGTGGTAATTAAGATTTTGAAATTGAGTCTTCAACTTCAGCTTTTAAGTGGGCTGTAGGCTAAAAACATTTTTCTAGGAATTTTTCTTCTTGCAAAGAGGTTTATACGTGAAAATTAAGTCCTTTAATGTTAAATACGAAATTTTATTTTTTTTAAGAGATATATATGTGAAAATCAGGGTTTCTTAATGGAATTTGTGATTTAAGATATAAATAAGTTTTAAAGATACTTTACTTGTTTCAAATTTTTTACGTTACGAGGTTAAATATGTATTTTCATTTTTTAAGTAATTTTGACAAGCAACGTTTATTTTTGTTTTAAGACGTATACGTAGGTAAATTAAAAATTTTAAAGGTGGAAGAAAATCATAAAAAAATTTTGAAAGCATAGAAAACCAAAAAATTTCTTGAAAATATAAAAGAAAATATGAAAAAACCTCCCTTGAAAGTTCAAAAACTTAGAAAATCCTTGAAAGTAAAAGAAAAATACAAAATTCATTAAATTTGCAAAAATTATAGGAAATTGGTGAAAGTACAAAATATCAAAAAAAAACTCCGAAACTCCATAAAATCATTAAAATGTCAAAAAACCCTCAACATTTCATAGCCGTGTAAAAAAATTCCTTAAAACTACGAAATATCCATAAAAATTTACCTTTTAAATATGCATATCCTTATCTTAACGGGTATATATGTGATAATTAGGATTTTAAAATTGAGTCTTCAATTTTAGGTTTTTAAGAGGTAATATGCTTAAAAAAGTTTTTTCTAGGTATATTTCTTTCTTCAAAGAGTTTATCTGCGAAAATTAAGGCCCTTTAAGGTAAATCGTAAATTTTATTTTTTAAGAGCCATATATGTGAAAATTAGGGTTTTTTAATTGACTTTACGATTTATTTATTTAGGTTACAAGGTTAAATAAGTTTTGAAAATACTTTACTTCTTTCGACGTTTTTACGTTGCGAGGTTAAAGATGTCTTTTCATTTTTTAAGTAAGTTTTTCAAGCAATTTTGAATTTTTTTTAAGAGGTATACGCCGGTAAATTAAAACTTTCAAAATAGGCAAAAAACCATAGAAAATTTTGGAAAGTATAGAAAACCATAAAATTAACTAAAAATAAATGAAATCTCAAAAAACCCTCAAAATTTAATGAAAGTATAAAAATCCCTGAAATTACGAAAAGATCATACAAATTCTCTTTTAAATATGCATTTCCTTCTCTAAAGGGGTATATCTATCGTAATTAAGATTTTGAAATTGAGTCTTCAATTTGGGTTTTTGAAGAGGTATATGTGCTAAAAAGTTTTTTCTAGGCAATTTTCTTCTTTCAAACAGGTTTATATGCGAAAATTAAGCCCTTTAAGTTTAAATGGTAAATTTTATTTTTTAAGAGCCATATATGTGAAAATCAGGATTTTTTAATCTAATCTGTAATTTAATTCTTTTAGGATACGGGGTTAAATAAGTTTTGAAAATACTTTACTTCTTTCGAATTTTTTACGTTGCGAGGTTAAAGATGTCTTTTCATTTTTTAAGTGAGATTTCCAAGCAATTTTGAAATTTTTTAAGAGATATATGCTGGTAAATTAAAACTTCTAAAGGAGGCAAAAAATCATAGAAAATTTTGGAAAGTATAGAAAATCGTAAAATTAACTAAAAATATAAAAGAATATAGAAAAAAGCCTCCCTTGAAACTTCAAAACTAAAAAAAAAAGAAAAATACAAAATCATTAAATTTGCAAAAAATGTAGCAAATCGGTAAAAGTACAAAATCTACACAAACAACAACTCTGAACCTTCTATATACATCATTGAAATCTCAAGGAAACACTAAAATTTCATGAATGTACAAAAAAAATCTGAACACTACATAAGATCAGAACATTCTTTTAAATATACGTTTTCTTTCTTAATGGGTAGATCTGTGGTAATTACGATTTTTAAATTGAGTCTTCAACTCAGCTTTTAAGTGGTCTTTAGGTAAAAACATTTTGCTAGGAATTTTTATTCTTGCAAGCGGTTTATACGTGAAACTTAAGCCCTTAATGTTAACTAGACATTTATTTTTTTAAGAGATATATATGTGAAAATCAGGGTTTCTTAATCGAATTTGTGATTTAAGATTTAAATAAGTTTTAAAGATACTTTACTTCTTCAAATTTTTTACGTTACGAGGTTAAATATGTATTTTCATTTTTTAAGTAAGTTTGAAAAGCAACTTTGATTTTTTTTTTAAGACGTATACGTAGCTAAATTAAAAATTTTAAAGGTGGAAGAAAATCATAAAAAATTTGAAAGCATAGAAAACCAATAAATTTCTTGAAAATATAAAAGAAAATATGAAAAAACCTCCCTTGAAAGTTCAAAAACTTAGAAAAATCCTTGAAAGTAAAAGAAAAATACAAAATTCATTAAATTTGCAAAAATTGTAGAAAATTGGTGAAAGTACAAAATATCAAAAAAACTCTGAAACTCCATAAAATCATTAAAATGTCAAAAAACCCTCAACATTTCATAGAAGTGTAAAAATCCCTAAAACTACGGAAATATCATAAAAATTCTCTTTTAAATATGCATTTCCTTATCTAAAGGGGTATATATGTGATAATTAGGATTTTAAAATTGAGTCTTCAATTTTAGTTTTTAAGAGGTACATATGCTAAAAAGTTTTTTCTAGGTAATTTTCTTCTTTCAAAGAGGTTTATATGCGAAAATTAAGCCCTTTAAGGTTAAATATTAAATATTATTTTTTAAGAGCCATATATGTGAAAATTAGGGTTTTTTAATTGAATTTGGGATTTATTTTTTTAGGTTACAAGGTTAAATAAGTTTGGAAAATACTTTACTTATTTCGACGCTTTTACATTGCGAGGTTCAAGATGTCTTGTCATTTTTTAAGTAAGTTTTCCAAGCAATTTTGAATTTTTTTTAAGTGGTATGCGCCGGTAAATTAAAACTTTCAAAATAGGCAAAAAATCATAGAAAATTTTGGAAAGTATAGAAAACCATAAAATTAACTAAAAATAAATGAAATCTCAAAAAAACCCTCAAAATTTAATGAAAGTATAAAAATCCCTGAAATTACGAAAAGATCATACAAATTCTCCTTTAAATATGCATTTCCTTCTCTAAATGGTATATATGTCGTAATTAAGATTTTGAAATTGAGTCTTCAATTTGGGTTTTTAAGAGGTATATGTGCTAAAAATTTTTTTCTAGGCAATTTTCTTCTTTCAAAAATGTTTATATGCGAAAATTAAGCCCTTTAAGTTAAATAGTACATTTTATTTTTAAGAGCCATATGGTGAAAAATCAGGATTTTTTATCGAATCTGTAATTTAATTTTTAGGCTACAGGTTTAAATAAGTTTTGAAATACTTTTACTTCTTTCTAATTTTTTACTTGCGAGGTTAAAGAGGTCTTTCATTTTTTAAGTGATTTTCCCACGCAATGATGAAATTTTAAGAGATATATGCTGGTAAATTCAAACTTCTAAAGGAGGCAAAAAATCATAGAAAATTTTGGAAAGTATAGAAAATCATAAAATTAACTAAAAATATAAAAGTATATAGAAAAAAGCCTCCATTGAAACTTCAAAAACTAAAAAAAAAAAATACAAATCATTAAATTTGCAAAAAAAATGTAGCAAATCGGTAAAAGTACAAAATATCACAGAAAAAACCTGTGAAACTCTTTAAAATCATCGAAATCTCAAGAAACACTTAAAATTTCGTGAATGTACAAAAAATCCGTGAAATTACATAAAGATCAGAACAATTCTCTTTGAAATATACGTTTCTTTCTCTAAATGGGTATAGATGTGGTAATTAAGATTTTGAAATTGAGTCTTCAACTTCAGCTTTTAAGTGGTTTGTAGGCTAAAAACATTTTTCTTGGAATTTTTCTTCTTGCAAAGAGGTTTATACGTGAAAATTAAGCCCTTTAATGTTAAATATGAAAATTTATTTTTTTAAGAGATATCTATGTGAAAACCAGGGTTTCTTAATCGAATTTGTGATTTAAGATTTAAATAAGTTTTAAAGATACTTTACTTCTTTCAAATTTTTTACGTTACGAGGTTAAATATGTATTTTCATTTTTAAGTAAGTTTGAAAAGCAACTTTGATTTTTTTTTTAAGACGTATACGTAGGTAAATTAAAAATTTTAAAGGTGGAAGAAAATCATAAAAAATTTTGAAAGCATAGAAAACCACTAAATTTCTTGAAAATATAAAAGAAAATATGAAAAAAACCTGCCTTGAAAGTTCAAAAACTTAGAAAAATCCTTGAAAGTAAAAGAAAAATACAAAATTCATTAAATTTGCAAAAATTGTAGAAAATTGGTGAAAGTACAAAATATCAAAAAAAACTCTGAAACTCCATAAAATCCTTAAACTGTCCAAAAACCCTCAACATCTCATCAGAAGGTGTAAAAATCCTACCAACTACGAAATATCATAAAAAATTCTCTTTTCATATGCATTTGCTTTATCTAAAGGGGTATATATGTGTAATTAGGATTTTAAAATTGAGTCTTCAATTTAGCTTTTAAGAGGTACATATGCTAAACAAGTTTTGTCTAGGTAATTTTCTTCTTTCAAAGAGGTTTATATGCGAAAATTAAGCCCTTTAAGGTTAAATATTAAATTTTATTTTTTAAGAGCCATATATGTGAAAATTAGGGTTTTTTAATTGAATTTGCGATTTATTTTTTTAGGTTACAAGGTTTAATAAGTTTCGAAAATACTTTACTTCTTTTGACGCTTTTACGTTGCGAGGTTAAAGATGTCTTGTCATTTTTTAAGTAAGTTTTCCAAGCAATTTTGAATTTTTTTTAAGTGGTATGCGCCGGTAAATTAAAACTTTCAAAATAGGCAAAAAATCATAGAAAATTTTGGAAAGTATAGAAAATCTTAAAATTAACTAAAAATAAATGAAATCTCAAAAAACCCTCAAAATTTAATGAAAGTATAAAAAAATCCCTGAAATTACGAAAAGATCATACAAATTCTCTTTTAAATATGCATTTCCTTCTCTAAAGGGGTATATATGTCGTAATTAAGATTTTGAAATTGAGTCTTCAATTTGGGTTTTTAAGAGGTATATGTGCTAAACAGTTTTTTCTAGGCAATTTTCTGCTTTCAAAAAGGTTTATATGCGAAAATTAAGCCCTTTAAGTTTAAATAGTAAATTTTATTTTTTAAGAGCCATATATGTGAAAATCAGGATTTTTTAATCTAATTTTTAATTTAATTTTTTTAGGCTACGAGGTTAAATAAGTTTTGGAAATAATTTACTTCTTTCGAATTTTTTACGTTGCGAGGTTAAAGATGTCTTTTTCATTTTTTTAAGTGAGTTTTCCAAGCAATTATGAAATTTTTTACGAGATATATGCTGGTAAATTAAAACTTCTAAAGGAGGCAAAAAATCATAGAAAATTTTGGAAAGTATAGAAAATCGTAAAATTAACTAAAAATATAAAAGTATATAGAAAAAAGCCTCCATTGAAACTTCAAAAACTAAAAAAAAAAAATACAAATCATTAAATTTGCAAAAAAAATGTAGCAAATCGGTAAAAGTACAAAATATCACAGAAAAAGCCTCTGAAACTCTGTAAAATCATCGAAATCTCAAGAAACACTTAAAATTTCGTGAATGTACAAAAAATCCCTGAAAGTACATAAAGATCAGAACAATCCTCTTTGAAATATACGTTTCTTTCTCTAAATGGGTATAGATGTGGTAATTAAGATTTTGAAATTTAGTCTTCAACTTCAGCTTTTAAGTGGTCTGTAGGCTAAAAATATTTTTCTAGGAATTTTTCTTCTTGCAAAGAGGTTTATACGTGAAAATTAAGCCCTTTAATGTTAAATATGAAATTTTATTTTTTTAAGAGATATATATGTGAAAATCAGGGTTTCATAATCGAATTTGTGATTTAAGATTTAAATAAGGTTTAAAG
>RXID01018296.1:0-12218 GCA_005019695.1 Trichopus zeylanicus subsp. travancoricus | reverse complement strand
TTTATTGAGGAAGCCTCTTTGGAAACTTCCTTGGTTCCGCTGCCCAGACTCCGTTGTTGTTCTAGGTATTGCTGGAGTCGTGTTGGCCGCTGGCGGGTAACCTGGTGGTCCTGGTTCCATTGAAGCATCTGTGGGGGGCATGTATGGCCTGCTCGGAGATGTTGCCGAGGTTAATGTACTTGTGTACAACATCTCAGATGGCCTTTCGACTAGCTTTTGTATGACAGGGTACTCCATCTCCGGTACTTCTTCCTTGATGCCTGCTGCAATAGTAGCACTATGAGGGGGACAAGTGTTACCTTCCTCTTCATGCTTTTCAGAAGGTATGCTGGCTGGTTCCTCCTCATCAGGCTCTTTCTCATCATCTTCATTTCCCAATCCAGTTGGTTCGGGCTTTGCTTGAGCCTCTCCTTCAGCTGTTGTCTTGTAGACATTTTCCCGTAGTAGGATACTGGTACACTCCAGTTCCTCGCTTGCTTCTGCTTCCTTTTCTTTGAGCTTCTCAGAGTCTTTTTGCAGGCTTGCGCCTAGCTCTAATGCCTTGACTCTTTCTTTGTAGTAGCCCACCTCCTTCTCCAGCCGTTCAATTTCCCCTTCACACCTTTCTTGCATCAGCCTCTGGAACGGTTCTGGTGGAGCTGGTGTAACTGGGACCACTGTCTTAAAGTAATAGGGTCCACATAGGTTACAGGCAGTAACCTTGCATTTGGGGCAATGAATCCTTGCCCGCTGCATTGTTTGGATTTTGCAGCACACGCACTTTTCTTCTCGTGGCTGTACGAAGTCGTTATGCTGCCAAGAATGAGAACATTTTCGTTGGAAGTAAGGCAGCGTTACCTGAGGGCGATACCCTCCTTCTAGTTCTCCCAGAACACAAACTGCTTTCTCCTGCTCAGGTGGGTCGAGGGAGCTGTGCAGACTTTGGGTTGATAAAGAGGAGTGACGGTCCTTTTTGCGTTGTGCTTCTTGATGTTCTTGTAGATACTGCGCATTAAAAGGGATCTCTACATAGTTGGTGTTGTAAGAAGGCCTGTAATAAGAAGAGGTTAGAGGGTAATTGTCTCCTCTGGTGAAGTACTCCTCCTCCGGAGCCTCGTACTCATAAGGTTGTTGGTAGCTTTGCTGGTCCTGATAGCACCAATTTTAGTAGTCTTCCCGTGGGGTAGGCAGGTAGTAAGCCATCAGCCTTCGAGCTTTTGCACTTCCTCAGCTAGTATCTGATAAGGATCCCGAAAGACCCTTAGTTTGCCTCGTGCCTCCTGAGGCCTTTGCGTGCGCCTCTCGTGCTGTTGGAGAAGCTTGTCCAGCCGTTCAAGGCTGTCGCCTGGTCCTCTTTGCTGGGGTTGTTGCCTGAATGCCTCAAGTACGAGTCCTCGGGCCTCTTGTTTTGAAAGGGGGCCTGCTGTCTAGGACTGCAGTTGTTAAAGTCTTCAGAGAAATCTCGAGCCTCGAGATCTCTTGTGTGCAAGCTTGATGCAGTTCAAAGAGTTGTTTTAAATTCTTTAAGTTAACTCTTGATGCAATACAGGTTTTGTCGTAAATAACAGATAAGTTATGAGCTAGTTGATTGGTGGAAACTTTTGTTACTAAAGCAAGGTCAAGATACTCAAGGCTAGAGGTTCGGGAACGTTCATACCCCTCCTGAATGGATTTTTCCCATACTTCAGACATATGGGCTAAAAAGTTCACAGTTACTACAATTTCCCAAGGATAAATTCCAGTATTAGGTTAAACATGACAATTCCTTACTAGATTAAAGCAATGCTTCAGGATCATACAGGTGTGCCCTTGGACTTACTCACGGCCACTCGCCTTCATTGCCAAGTTAGGACCTGTCCTTTTTCCTTACACACAGCTCTTCACCCAGTCAGTAAAAACCATGCCTAATTCTAATCCGCAAATTACCACAAAGGAAAAGATAGCACTTATGAATTCTTAACACAAAATCTGAACACAGTAGTGTAAATCAGGATTTGGGTAATTACGACCCTTACCTCGCACTCTTGGCACCTTGACCGCTTGGGGGTTCTACTCCGCCATATCTTTAGCTAGCTTTGATACCATGAAATCGACCTTCCTAACGCCGGCGATGCTCGCCGAAGTGTTCGAGGTCGCGGAAGCTCTTTTCGAGAAAGAAAGTAGCAACAAGAAATAAGGAGAAGATATGGAGAAACTCTCGGATTCTTATTGCTAAATTCACACAATACTTGGATTTCTAAGATTTCTGCGATGTTTATTTACAATGGAGGCGTGCCCCTTATATAGAGGGCACGGTGATGTAAGCGCTCACATCAGCTGGTGGTATTAGCTAAGCGCTTACATCAGCATAATAGTTACCTATACTAGAGTAGGCCTATAGCCTTTACATAAGACTCCAAGGGAAGTCTTGTCCTAGGCATAGCCCTCTTATCCTAAGGCGTAGCCTTTACAGAAGACTCCAAAAGATATCTTATCCTAAGGCGTAGCCTTATATCTAAGGTATATAGCCTTTCCAGAAGACTCAAAAAGACGTCGCTGTCATAGGTGGGTAAACTCGCTCCCTTTGGTAGGCTCGGTCCTCTTGCTAGGCTTTGAACTTCTTATTTCGTCGCTATAGTACTCGTATGTACAACCGGACCTTATTTTTCTTGTATTTAGTTCTTATACTTCCAGGTCGATTTCATGGTATCAGAGCTAGCTAAAGATATGGCGGAGTAGAACCCCCAAGAGGTCAATGTGCCAAGAGTGCGAGGTAAGGGTCGTAATTACCCAAATCCTGATTTTCACTACTGTGTTAAGATGTTGTGTTAAGATTTCATAAGTGCTATCTTTTCCTTTGTGGTAATTTGCGGATTAGAATTAAGAATGGTTTTTACTGACTGGGTGAAGAGCTTTGTGTAAGGAAAAAGGATAGGTCCTAACTTGGCAGTGAAGGCGAGTGGCCGTGAGTAAGTCCAAGGGCACACCTGTATGATCCTGAAGCATTGCTTTAATCTAGTAAGGAATTGTCATGTTTAACCTAATACTGGAATTTATCCTTGGAAAATTGTAGTAACTGTGAACTTTTTAGCCCATATGTCTGAAGCATGGGAAAAATCCCTTCAGGAGGGGTATGAACGTTCCCGAACCTCTAGCCTTGAGTATCTTGACCTTGCTTTAGTAACAAAAGTTTCCACCAACCAACTAGCTCACAATTTGTCTGTTATTTACGACAAAACCTGTATTGCATCAAGAGTTAACTTAAAGAATTTAAAACAACTTTTTGAACTGCATCAAGCTTGCACACAAGAGATCTCGAGGCTCGAGATTTCTCTGAAGACTTTAACAACTGCAGTCCTAGACAGCAGGCCCCTTTCAAAACAAGAGGCCCGGGGACTCGTACTTGAGGCGTTCAGGCAACAACCCCAGCAGAGAGAACCAGGCGACAGCCTTGAACGGCTGGACAAGCTTCTCCAACAGCACGAGAGGCGCACGCGAAGGCCTCAGGAGGCACGAGGCAAACTAAGGGTCTTTTGAGATCCTTATCAGATACTTGCTGAGGAAGTGCAAAAGCTTGAAGGCTGATGGCTTACTATCTGCCTACCCCACGGGACGACTACTACAATTGGTGTTATCAGGACCAGCAAAGCTACCAACAACCTGATGAGTACGAGGCTCCGGAGGAGGAGTACTTCAACAGAGGAGACAATTACCCTCTAACCTCTTCTTATTACAGGCCTTCTTACAACACCAACTATGTAGAGATCCCTTTTAATGCACAGTATTTACAAGAACTTCAAGAAGCACAACGCAAAAAGGACCGTCACTCCTCTTTATCAACCCAAAGTCTGCACAGCTCCCTCGACCCACCTGAGTAGGAGAAAGCAGTTTGTGTTCTGGGAGAACTAGAAGGAGGGTATCGCCCTCAGGTAACGCTGCCTTACTTCCAAGGAAAATGTTCTCATTCTTGGCAGCATAATGACTTCGTGCAGCCACGAGAAGAAAAGTGCGTGTGTTGCAAGATCCAAACCATGCAGCGGGCAAGGATTCATTGCCCCAAATGCAAGGTTACTGCCTGTAACCTATGTGGACCCTATTACTTTAAGACAGCGGTCCCAGTTACACCAGCTCCACCAGAACCGTTCCAGAGGCTGATGCAAGAAAGGTGTGAAGGGGCAATTGAACGGCTGGAGAAAGAGGTGGGCTACTACAAAGAAAGAGTCAAGGCATTAGAGCTAGGCGCAAGCCTGCAAAAAGACTCTGAGAAGCTCAAAGAAAAGGAAGCCGAAGCAAGCGAGGAACTGGAGTGTACCAGTATCCTACTACGGGAAAATGTCTACAAGACAACAGCTGAAGGAGAGGCTCAACCAAAGCCCGAACCAACTGGATTGGGAAATGAAGATGATGAGAAAGAGCTTGATGAGGAGGAACCAGCCAGCATACCTTCTGAAAAGCATGAAGAGGAAGGTAACACTTGTCCCCCTCATAGTGCTACTATTGCAGCAGGCATAAAGGAAGAAGTACCGGAGATGGAGTACCCTGCCCTGCGGAAACTAGCCCAAAGGCTATCTGAGAGGTTGTACACAAGTACACTAACCTCGGCAACATCTCCGAGCGGACCGTACATGCCCCCCACAGATGCTTCAATGGAACCAGGACCCCCAGGTTACCCACCAGCGGCCAACACGACTCCAGCAATATCTAGAACAACAACGGAGTCTGGGCAGCGGAACCAAGGAAGTTTCCGAAGAGGCTTCCTCAATAAAATGTGGACCCTACCATCCGCACAGCAGAACAAAGGAGCCCTCTTGATACAACCCGAACAGCTCGGGCTATGTGAGGAGACTTTTGCAAGAAGGGAAGAACCAAGCATGACCAACTCTGAAGAGGTAACAAACCCCCGTGGTATGCTAAATCAAATAACTACGCTCTTTATGCTAGAAATCGAAGACAAGCACCAAAGCTGTCCTCGCTACGAAAGGGAATCACTACAGCAACTCCACTGCGGGCAGTTCAAAGAGCAACACGGCTACATCTCATGGTGCGAAGAGGAGATCACCCAGCTACAAGAAACGCCGCAAGATCCAAACACTGCAAATCTAAAGAAGGCCAGGAAAAAGAAGAAGAAGAAAGTGTTGCATTGCTTCAACTTAAATGAAGAAACCTACAATCTGGCTGATGAGGTACTGCTTTTCCCTAACACAAAGAATGAAGAGCCTTATGTCATAATTATCAAGAAGATTTTCCAAGACAAGGATGGAAGAATATGCTTTACTGGGCAATGGTTATATCGCCCGGAAGAAGCATGCCTGATTGATGGGAGTACAAGGAGATTGAGGGATACTAGGGAACTCTTTTATAGTTTCCACACTACTATACTCCCTATAGAATCTATCATGCACAAATGTGTGGTTCATTACATCCCACGAAACAAGCAGCTGCCACTCCGCACAAAGCATCCTGGATTCATTGTGCAGGAAATTTATGACCACACTCAAAAGATTCTAAAGGACCTAGTGACAAATGACTATGATATGAAAAGGCAATGTGCAATTGGGCTCCTGATCGAAAGGACAACAGCACTACTGGATAAACACCCAGAAGCCTTCAGCAATCCGGCTAGCAGCTTGCAGAACACTCACAACACCAAGGTGAAGCAGCTACACTCCAACGCAACAGCAAGCGGAAGGATCAGCCGCACAGGAGAAGAAAACCGCCCACAAAGAGGCACATACTGCATGCACCAAACAATGCGAAAGGTGAAACTCCATTGCCCGAAATGCAAGCTTATGCAGGAGCAACGATACTATATTGCATGGTGCGAGGGAGAAATTGAGCGGCTGATGAAAGAAGTCGAAGGGAGAGCACAGGAGTTAGAAGCAGACCTGCACGAACACTATAAGAAAAAGGGAGAAAAATCGACAGCAGAACCAGCGGAAGGACAAAGACATACTAATGTTCTATTCCCAGCAAGTGCAATAGACAGAGCAACCCAGCTCAACTCGGAACCAAGAATGGTAAACAACATGCTCTACAGTATGCTTATTGTACTCGAAATACCAAATCTTCCCAGGTTCCAAGTGCAAGCAATACTAGACACAGGAGCCACCACGTGCTGTATTGATGAAGCATCGGTACCACCTGAAGCACTGGCACCAACTAATTGCATCATACAAGTCAATGGAGTCAACTCTCAACAAATGACGAATAGGAGACTCAAGCAGGGAAAGATGTACATCGGAGGTAGCAGCTTCCAAATCCCCTGCACAAACAGTTTCCACATAAAGCCAAAGACTGGAATCCAATTCATTATTGGATGCAACTTCTTGCGCACTATGCATGGGGGAGTACGTATACAAGGTAATACGGTTACCTTTCATACTACCCCTGTGCAAGCGGAGAAGGCAACAGCTGTGGACAATCTGGAAGAAGCCCTAGTACCAGCAAACGGCACCCCACTGTACAATGCCACTGCCTCGTAGCAGACGGAGCGGGGTGGGAAGTATAGCTACCACTGACCCGTAGCAGGCGGAGCGTGGTGGGAAGTATAGAAGCTAATACAGGAAAGTAGGTTCCTGTTGTACAGTACGTAGTAGCTATAGCTACGAAATAAGACGTCAAAGCCTAGCAAGAGGACGAGCCTAGCCAAAGGACGAGCTACCAGCCTATGACAGCGACGTCTTTTGGAGTCTTCTGTAAAGGCTATGCCTTAGGATATAAAGGCTACGCCTTAGGATAAGATATCTTTTGGAGTCTTTTGTAAAGGCTACGCCTTAGGATATAAAGGCTACGCCTAGGACAAGACTTCCCTTGGAGTCTTATGTCAAGGCTATAGGCCTACTCTAGTATAGGTAACTATTATGCTGATGTAAGCGCTTAGCTCATACCACCAGCTGATGTGAGCGCTTACATCACCGTGCCCTCTATATAAGGGGCACGCCTCCATTGTAAATAATCATCGCAGAAATCTTAGAAACACAGAAAATCGTAGAGAAGTTGCAATAAGAATCCGAGAGTTTCTCCATATCTTCTCCTTATTTCTTGTTGCTACTTTCTTTCTGGAAAAAGAGCTTCCGCGACCTCGAACACTTCGGCGAGCATCGCCGGCGTTAGGAAGGTTGATTTCACTGCTTAGAATATGCTTGAAAATAGTCCTCCCAGTAACAGGGTCCTCCAAGTCCTCCAGACATTCAAACGATGGAAAGCCAAAAGCAAGCAATGGTTTGTGAAGTTGGCTTTCAAGGAACTTGCAAAGAATATTATTGCTGGCCAAAAGGAAAAGATAGGATAAAGACTACACTGAATTATTGCGGGACACAAGGAAAAGATAGGATGAAGACTAACGCTGACTCTTCGATGGACAGGAAGACTCCAAAATATATACATATTCTGAGCATTTGCTAACGAGAACCTGTACACCTTAATCAAGACCAGATTGAAGTTGGTCAACAAAAACAACAACAAAGGAATTTTCTAGAATAGATTATCCTGCCAGAGAATCTGAAACGCTCGCAAATCAAGATTCATACACGAAACTCACATACCATAGAAAAGCTGGTGGGAGTACTCGTTGATAGGCCAGTTATTCGATAGGTGCCTGTGATTGAATGTGGCAGTGTAAATGGGCTGACTGGGGGCTTGGCACAAGTAATCTGGGGTGGACTAAGCGTTAGGATCAGGGTTTCAAAAACTTGTATAATCTGATCATCGGAAATTTTTTGCATTAGAATGAAAGTGCAGTTAAATCAAATGCAGAAGAGTAAGTTTTCATGCAAGGATGTTGCATTAGGCATATGCATCAGCCAAGTAGATATTATCAGTCAAATGAAATGTTGATGAATACTACTTTGGGTGTAGAAATGATAGCTGAATCCAAAAGCAATTACCTGCCACTAGTTGACCAAGAGGTTCTGTCAAGTAAAAGTTCATGGTGCCTTATTAGTTAAGGAAATTCAAATAGCATAGCTTTCCTGTTCCACTCATTTGATGGCTGCCACCATGCAAAACAAGCTTAACTTGAAACCTCCATTATGGGAATGGTTCAAAGCAAGCCACCTGGAAAATTTTAATGACATAAGTGAATTTATAACAAGAGAATATAACACACAAAAAGGCAAACTGTCCGAACACAAAATGATGCACAAAAAGAAACGGTCAATTAGTACACGTATTGTACCTTCCAATATATTTGCTAACCTAACGCCCTCAGTAATGAGCCCTTGCACATGCATTTTTTGAAGCAATTGTAATATAGGATCTAGCTTGAGGGAAGTTGAAAGAGATGCAGCAAGCTCAGTCGATATCTTTTGCAACTTGTACACAGAATTGTTTCTCACCCACTCTAGGTGCTTGATAGCCGTCTTAACTTCTCCAGCATCTGCTAAGCTCTTTAACAATATGACATGAGAATCAGAGTCTCCCACCTTTGGAACACCATGCAGAACACTTAAAGCTGCAGTAAGATTACCTGCAAGGGAAAAAACAATTCAAAATATCAAGGCAGAAGTGGTAATTTAGCCTTAAGAAAGTTTTTCTACATTCTCAATGACATCCTTGAATAAGCTATGGCATGCACCATCAATAACAAGGATATGCCTAATCATTCAAGTCTCGTCAAGAACATATCAGCTTCCATCTCTTTAGTCCAATTTTGGGTCAAGGATAGCTACAGTATCATTGAGTATAGTCATTTCCTATCGCGTTACCTCTAATGGATTTATGGCTTCGGAATGCCTGTCTCACAACAAACATCTTGCAATATGAAGGCCTGGAAACTAATTTGCTTTGATTAGGACAGAATATAGGGCCTGATCTATTTTATCATGTTACTAAATTTAACACTACACATGAATTTGATTTATAATGTAAACTTCCTGAATAATGTATGAACCAAGAGTTACGAGTGAAGGCCTTACCCTCCTTAGAGAGATGACTAGAATACTCAGTACAAAGGCAGCAAGGTAAATATCTTGTTCTATCGACTTGTTAAATATCTCAATTGCTGCATTGGACTGAGTTTCCAGGCACAACAATTTCACGAGTGATCCAACAATTAAATTGTCTGGACCCTTACCTTTCTCCAACATATGATGATACAAATGCTTTGCCTCTTCAACCTTGCCTGTCTCACAGAACTTCCGCACAAGCATACTATAAGTTTGCAAATTTGGACAACCTCCATTTGCAAACATCTCATCCCACAACTTCTTAGCAGGGCGCAGGAGGTCCTCTCTGCATAATCCTTCCATCAAAATATTATAAGACTGAACATCAGCACTTAAACCCTTCCTCTTCATCTCTTTCAGTACGTCATAAGCCTCCCTTACTCTTCCATCCTTGCACAAGAATGATAACATCACATTATGCCGTTTCATGTCAACAAAGTAGCTCTTGGCAGAAAGATCTATAAAGATATCTCACATTTCATCATTTTTCTGATTCCTGCAAAGGCTTCTACCAATATTGCTCAACAATGCAGTACTTGGAAACCTCTCCTTCTCTATCATATACTTGCAAAACAACACAGCTGAATCAGCATCAACAGCTGAATCCAACCAACACATTCAGCACATCATCCTCAATTGGAAAATCACCATCAACAATCGGCAACCCCAATTCTTTAGCCTCATGAATCCATCTCTCTGCTATCAGCAAAAGAATAAACTCTCCATTATCCTTGGCTCTAGGTGCAACCCCAAATTTCCTCTACCCTCAAAACCAACATAAATGCCTCCAACACAACTCTGTATGCTAAAAATATCTGGCTTCCAGTCCCTATTTCTCAACTCCTCCAATGCCAGCCAAGCCTCCTCAATCTTCCCTGCTCGACACAATCGATCAACAACCACAACTGCAAGAACCGAACCATTAATCCCATTTCTCCCTCTTCTGATCTCATCCACAAACCCCAGTACTTTATTCAAGCCCAAATATTGTCAAGCTCTTCTAAGAAAGACCCCAAAACTCAAATCACTATACCCAACTTTTATCGGAATCATTTTATCAAATACCTAGAGAGCAATCTCGAATGGCCCAATTGAAATAACCACAGACAACAAAGAGTTGTACAGATTCACCAGGGAGCTCATCATCAATGTGCTCAACGAGATCCAATGCTTCAAAAACCTGTTTTGAATTCAAAAGAATGGAAATTGCGATGTGGCAGGAAGTGGGCAGGAGGGGAAGGGGCGGTGGGGGATGGGGAGAAGCCGGGGAGGAGGGAGGCGCAGTGAAAGAGGCCAGCAGCAAGGGGCCCATGGCGGACGAGGTGGGTATCAATAACGGCGGTGAGGAAGGACGGGTACAGAGGAGAAGAGGCGAGATGGGCGCCGAGAATTTGCTCGCGCGCCGGAGTCCATGAGCGTGTGGAGTTGGTGGTGCCAATCAGCGCGCGCGCAAGACGGCGGGCCGCGGCGGCGAGCGGCGGACGGGCGGGAAGCATTGGCGGGAAATTGGTAAAGATATCTCGGATTCGGGTAGGGACAATATATATTAGAGAATTTTTTGCATAAAACTCCCAATGTTTAATTAAAGTTAGTTTTGCAGATAACGCCCAATAGTTTATCAAAATTGCAAAACTCTAAGGTCTTCGATTTTATAAATAACTTCCAATATTTTCCTTAATCAGACGCAACTGAACCTTGAATTCAACCCGAAACTGAGATAATTCCCAACTTCCAGAAACTCCCGACTTCCGCCATGCAAATTCCAATCAGCAGCTTATTACGGAGCTGGCCGGAAGGAACAGCTGAGGAGCAGTCCACGCGTATTTGAACGTCACTGGAAAGCCCTTGCTCAACGGCTGGCCGTCGTTGACGGAGCACAAATTGTTGCCGACGAACTTGAAGAGCTTCTGGTCGACGTTCTCGCCGCCGTTGAAGCCTGTGCATTTAAGCATTACAGACGACTGAACACAGATGCAATTGTTGCTGATGACGACCTCGTACTCGTCCAGGTTGTTCACCACTTTTCCAGTCTTCGTTTGGCTAATGCCGATGTTGGCCAGACTGCAGCTCTGGGCTTCACCTGCATGACTTACAGACTTACATTATGCAACTGCACGACTTACAGACTTAGGACATGCAATCCGAATCCTTTCTTCTTATGGATCAAATATGACCTTATTTTTCATGAAGAGACGAGAAAGAAATATTAAAAAAAAAATCATTATGGATTTTGCAAAAAACAAAGCAAATATGGGGGAAAAAAAAAGAAAATATAAATGTTTGAGCAATTCTAAATAAAATGAAGTAGAATGGGCAAAAAAAAAAAGATTAACAGACTGACCACTTTTTGCGATGCAAAGAAGAACAACGAAAAAGGCTGAGAGAAGTTTGGTGTTGGGTGCCATCTTCCACTTTTTTTCTCGTCTTCTATGATTGTTCTGCGAAGCAGATGGGTTTATATAGAGAAGAAAAGGACATTTTCTTTGGTTTTTATAATTAAAAAAAGGAAAAATAAAACATTTCAAGCTTTTATTGAAGGTGATATATTTCCTTGTAATAGAAAAGTTTAATACATTTTAATGGAACATTATCCCTAAAGTGCACATTTGATCACATCTCAACTTTTGACTTAGAATGATTGTACTAATTTTTCATATGGAAGAAGTGATGAATTCAAATATTATTTTAAGTAAGACATTAATGTTATTTGTTAATTGCCCAAAAAAAATACACATCAGATCAAAATTTATTTTATTTTATTTTATTTTTCAAAACAAAAAATAGACTCAGGTGTCCTTGCAAACTTTGTAATTGCGCCAACTACTCTTGAGCAATAATACTAACAACCCTAGGAAAAAGGATGAGATGTCAAAATTGGAATTCTCGTTATGTCCTAATTATCGTATTCGATCACATCTCTTGGATAAGATTTGATAGAATTACATGTCAAAAGTAGGAGCAAAATTTGGATGTTTGCAAGGGTCTTTATTGCAAAAAAAATGTATGTAATTCAGTATTTTTTTGCTCGAGAGATGATGACGTGGGACAAATAGGTTAATTAAATTAAGAAAAAACGGTATCAACAAAACTCATTACGGAATTATATTGATGTTTGATTTGGTATTATGTGGACTAATATGATTGAAAGAAGATCCAAAATTTACGATTATGATATACATGACAAGCAAGATATTGTTGGCTTCTCCGCTCCAAGCTAATTCAAAGATAAGCTGCGCACCACCAGTCTCCAAATTCTGTTTCTGGCTCGCCGGCGCTTAGCCGCCAGGACAGAACCCCCACGCAAAAGAAGTCGAT
>RXID01018295.1:0-15085 GCA_005019695.1 Trichopus zeylanicus subsp. travancoricus | reverse complement strand
TCCTCCTTTTCAATTTTTTTCTTTCTTCTATTTTCAACAATCTCATTCCTTTTTAAGGATCCAAGGTTTGTGGGCTCATAGATGATAACTAGTTCTTACTTTTTTTAGTTTGTCTCTCTTAATTTAGTTTTCCATATAAGATTTGCCAATTTAGGACCTTTTTTATCATTATTTATTAGGATGGTGATCTCTTGTCTCTAGGAGGAGATTCCTGAGAGATTATCTTTTGATCTTAGCACTTTTATCTTTGAAGTAACTTTTCTAATCAAGTTTTAGTTACTTGTAAATTAATCACCATATTTCCAAGCTTGCATTCCTAACATTAATTTAGGGTGTTTGTGGGTGGGGGAGATGCAAGGATTCTAACTCCACCATATTTTATCATCGGCCATCTATGCCTTCAAATATTACCCTTTATTTTCAAGGATCTTGTCATTAAGACAGAAGGTGATTCACCTGAATAGTAAGAGAACTTTTCATTTTATGTCTCTTAAAATTTTTTTTCGGTGTTTTGCCGTAAGAATGGGAATACTACTTAGTGGTTAGTTTTAATTTGACTAGATATTCTGCAATAGGCTAAACATTTTTTGTTTTGTGCTTTTGAAACTTATGCAACCATTTGACTCTTATGTATTGCAGATTTAATGTATATTTTTTTCTAGGATTTAGTTACTCATCCATCAATTATTCTAGTGTTAAAATATGGCATTGCTCTCTTCTTTGCTGAAGGAGGTTGAATGCATGTTTTTCAATTGTTCTCCTTTAGCTCTTGTAGTGTTGGAGATGGGAATTATAGAATCTAGCATCGAGTTCAATATGACATCCCAAAGTTAACTGAATGTCCTGCTAATCCTTCCTTTGATAAGTTGTAGATAGTCAAAAATTGACTTTTGCCTAGTGCTTAGTCTTTGAAAAACTAATACCCCAATTTGTACTAATTGACCCTCTATATTGTCATCAAGGTTTGAAACAATAAAATTTGGCCTTTGCCACATGGGTAAACTCAACCTTTGCCATTGGGTGGATTTGGCTTTTACTCCATGGGTGGGAGGTGAGGGGGTTAATTCATATAGGGTAGGTGGAGCAGTAACTAGATCAACAGTACTCATAGCAACAACAACAATTGTAGGAACAGTGACACTATGGGTGAAAGCAAAAATACCATATATGAATTAATTAGAGTTGAACATAGTCTGGTGGCTAAGATTGACTTTAGTTGCCCACACAATGATTATTATTTTGTCATCAAAGTTCAGCATTGTTTAAATAGATTTTGAAATCCTACTCCAAACTTGAATGAGATTCGTGGTGAGTAAAAATGTTGACATTAATTTTAGGCTAATTTGGATCAAGGCTAAAACAAGTTTTGGAGTTAAAATTACATTTATAAATAAACCCCCAAAATTCTTACTTTATGGGTATATATGAGCTATTATGAAAAAAGGACCCTGAAAATTATAAATTTTTACAAATAGATCCTTTGCAAAGACCTTTTTTAAAAAAAGAATTGATAAAATGATATTTTGTTGGCTAATTTTCCAGAGAAATTTATAATAACCCTTAGAAAATTTTTATTATAATAAAATTCTAAATGTTATTCAAAGAAGAACCCTAAAAAAGTAGTAAAACTATTATAATAGGTCGTTTTGTGTAGAAAACCCCCTAGAACGCATGGAATTACACGTTAGTCCCATATTTTTTTTTTAGAAATGTTGCAAATAACCCCTCTGAAAGTTACGCAGCCAAAATGGTATAAAATTTAAATTAATCAGGGAAACAAATCCCAATAAAAAAATTATATGCCAATTACAATATTTAGGAATCAAATCTAACTATAATTACAATCTTGAACATTCCAAACTCAAATCTCATCAATTTGATTTTAAATCTCCTCAATTTGGTTTCAAAATCCTCTTTGAAGATAATAAAAAAGACTGAAAACCTACATAGAAGAGACAAAAAAAAGGAGACACAAAGAGAAAGATTAGAGTAGGGAAAGAAATCGAGAGAAGATCAAGAAATCATTGACAGGTAATTTCTTATCCTATTTCTTCTTCTTCTTCTTGATTGCTTTCATTTCCTAGTCCTCAAGCTTCTTCTCCTGCCTCATCTTGTTCCTTGGCCACATGTCCAAGAATCCACCCAGCCTCACCGGAGCATTGCCGGGTGACTAGACTGCTCGAGCTCGTGTTTGGCCTAGAGCCATCCGCCACTACCTCAACATCATGCCACTTGCCTCCACTTGAGCCCCCTTGTGTCGGTGCAGCCACTAGCCACTACTGCACCTCAAACTCACTAGAAGCCCCTCACTCAGAAAGAGGCTACGCTAGCCTCATTCTTGTTCTATCCAACCTGAACCAACCCTCACTAACGTGTGCCTTATGGTCATCCCTCGATGAGCCACTCGCCCTTGAATCTCATGGCACCCTAGATGGCTAGAAGACCTTGCCAGAGGCCTCTCGGTTGACCTAGGTCATGACCCATATGCCTCGGCCTTATGCTACATAGATGGCTATCGCCTTTATCTGCCATTGGAGAATGCTAAATCTGACCGAGTTCGGTTGGATTCAACCTCAAGTCTGAAGGGGAAGTGGCTAGGTGTTGGTCCTAAGGAAGGAGGTGTGGGTTCGAGGAAGAAGAAAAGGGGCCTAGTAGGGTTTTGAAGAAGAAATCATAGGCAGGACAGAGAATAGAAGTAAAAAAAATATAAAAAAAGAGTTGTTGGGAAAAAATTTGGAGTAGGTCTTGTCTTGACTTCAACACCACTACCATGATTACAGTCTTTGGTGCATTAATGAACTTCAACATTGCTACAACCACCCGAGGCCCATCGATGATCGTAGATTATTGACACTGCTGCAGCCACCTACAGCAATTCAAAGATGATCAATCCTATCGCATTTAGTTAGGCTTTGGGCTCGCACCTTAGCTAGCCTTTGAGCTCACACCTAACTAGCCTTCAAGCTCAGACTCAGCTAGTCTTTAAGCTCGCAATATAGCTAGTATTTGGGCTCACATCTAAGTCAGCCTTTGAGCTCATTCTTAGCTAACCTTCAAGCTTGCACTTAGTCCATCTTCAAGTTCACATTTAAGCTAGTCTTTGAGCTCGCACTCAGCTAGTCTTCGGACTCACACTCAGCTAGCCTTCAGACTCACATCCAAGCTAGTTTATAGGCTTGCACCTCATCTAACTTTTGAATTAGCATCTTAACTAGCCTTCTGCCTCACATTTAGCTAACCTACTCACATCTAATCCAACCTTTGGGCTCCACCTTAGCCAACCTTCAGGCTCATAGTTCGCAATCCTGAAGACTAGCTTATAGACATTTAGAGAGCCTAAAGGATTACCTATAGTTTAAATTGTTGCAAGCCTAAAAGATGGCTTAGAGATGTTCAATGAGCCCGAAAGCTAGCCTATAGTCTAAATGATCACAAGCCCACAAGCAGACTTATGAAAATTTGGTGAGCTTGAAGGCTAGCTTATAGTTCAAATGGTCGCAAGCCCAAATGCTGGCTTGTGGATATTCGGTGAGCCCAATGACTAGCTTATAGTCTAAATGGTCACAAACCCAAAGGTTGGCTTATGGATATTCAGTGAGCCCAAAAAAAGGCCTATAATCCAACTAATCACGAGCATGAACGTTAGCCTATATTCTAAATAATCACAAGCCCACAAGATGGCTTATAAACGTTCAGCGAATCCAAAGCTAGCCTATAGTTCAAATGGTCGCGAACCCAAAAATTGGCTTATGGACTTTTAGCAAGCTTGAAGATTGGCCTAAAATACAAGTGGTGACAAGCCTGAAGGCTAACTTATGGATGCTTAACAAGACCAAAGGTTGGCCTATAATCCAAGTGGTCATAATCCAAAGGTTGGCTTATGGACGCTCGATGAACCCGGAAGCTAGCCTCCAATCCAAATAGTTACAAACACAAAGGCTGGCTTATGGACATTTGGTGAGTTTGAAAGCTGGCCTATAGACATTTGACAAATTCAAAGGCTAACGTATAATTCAAGTGGTCACGAATTTAAACGTTGGCTTATAGATACACGGTGATTCCGAAAGCTAGTCTAAAATCAAAGTGGACTTGTAAAACCAAATTGAGGCTAACTGGGGGGGGGGGGGTTACCTATTCAAGTTTCTTTCTTTTTTTGCTGAAAGCGTGTTCTTTTCTATTTTTCTTTCTTCTTCACTCATCTCTTTCTTCCTTCCTCGTGCCTTCGCCCCTTCACTCAACTGGGCCATGGCGGCCTGAAGCTTCTTTTGGCTGGATTAAGCCACAATCAGCAATGGGAGGCGACAGAGACTACCTACAGGTGGTAATGGCGGTGGAATAGCCAGAGGACTGCTGGAGATAGTGCGGTGTTCAGAGGCATGCTGGAGTGGGGCCAATGAGCATAGAACTCGGAGGTGTGCCGGAGCAAGTCAAGCTGGCGTAGAGCGTGAGCTGGGGATCACAGATGCAGTTCAGTGCCCTTCTAGGTATGATTGATGGTGAAATGGCAACCAACAGTGAGAAAGGAGCAATGCCATGTGGGAGCAACCAGTCCACAGTTGAGACAGTCTATGCGACGAAGAGCAAGGTCATAGCTGGCCTTAGTGGTGGCTACAGTGCAGTGCGGATCGATCCTGCGCCCTTTCCTCAATGGCAACACATGGAGAGATGTTCTATGTGGTGCAAGGGTCAGGTGTAGGTTTAGAGCGGTGCTGGAGCAGAGGAACAAGGTTACATTGAGGAAGTCAGAGAAGCGACAAGTGGCTTTCGGATGGCCACAACCCAATCAGCGAAGTGGCTTCCATACAATGGTTGGACATCACCAGGTCATAGTAGCATATGGTGAAGATGGCTGGTAGTGCAGGACAGTCAGTTGCAAGGCAGTGCCTGGTAGTATAGGAGCAGAAGAAGGCATGCAGAGAAGTCCATCTAGGGCTAAGCTTGTTCTGGTTGAAACTGGCCTTGTCCTAGCCGAGATTGGATGGCTACCTAGAAGGATGTTGCATTCAGTAGACCTTAACATACGAGAGAGGAGAAGCAATAAGACATGAAAGAGAAAGAGAACGAACACCTAAGATAAGTTTCAATAATCTCTTTTCCTTGCTTCTAATCTTCTTCCTATTTGGTGATTCCCGACCTTTCTCCTCACTTCTCCTCCAATTCTGATTCCCCCTTCGTGCAGGACTACAAATTTTTTTATAATGGTCAAGAGCATAAGAAGATCAAGCCAATCTTTGCTAAGATAATCACATGAAGCCTATCTTCATTCAAGATTTGAAATTCTGAAGATTAGATATGGACAGATTGATTTTCTATTTTGAATGATGATATGTGGATAGAATTATGGAATGAGATTTGAAATTTATATTAATTTGTGATATCGCATAATAGGGTTATTCGTAATTTTTTCAAAAAGTAGGCCTGATTGTAAATTTAATACATTGCCTGGAATTAGTTTAACAAAAAGGACCTATGTTGGAGTTCATTCAAGAATCTTTTTTATAAAATTCTTTGAGGTGTTAATTTGTATTTTCAGAGTTGTATGAATTTTTTTTAGAAAAGTTCTATATCTGGGAACTTTTCTACGACAAAAATTAGGCTAGCAGATTTTTTTTTGTAAAGTTTTATATTTTCATTTTACTCCATATTTTGGATGAGTTTTAGGCTGGATTTTGGTCTAAATGTCAGGCCCACTTAACCCACATGGCTAAATTTAGCTTGAGCCCTAAATTTCTCAATAATTCAAGTCTAAATCAAACTCAATTTTTAATCAAATTTGACCTCAGTTCAAGTCTAACTAAGATCTATATTTAGACCATAATTTAGTAGCATACAAGTCTCCATCCTAATTATATTTTAATTAAATTTGATTATGGTAAACATCAGCCACCTTAAACAAGTCTCATTAGGAAAACTAAACCAAGAATAGTGAGCTCAAGAAGTAAGGACCAGTTGACTTCTATGAGTTTGCAAACCTTGCATCCTTTAAGGAGAATTGGAACACAAAATATAAACCAAAAAAAATTGAGATAAAAGAGGAAAAATTAGATCATCTGCTAGAATTAGAATGGGCTTGTCCTACCTTGTCTCTATGCATTATCGACCAAGAAGGATTACCTAAAGAGTAAGTATTAATTGGTATTTATAGGTAAGTAAGCCTTAGAAATTAAGGTCAAGAGGGTATCTAAAGGTCGAACCCAAGTAGAGGAGCTTGATCAAATGAAGGAGCATGATGAGCTTGAAATGGGTTTCCAAAGAAGACATTGCACGAAAGAGAGAGAGAGAGAGAGGAGAGAGAGAGAGAGAGAGAGATAGAGATTTAGCCAAGCAGGTCAATCATGAACCACCCATCATTTTGAGGTCCAACTATTTCCCCAACCACAGCTAGTCCAGTCCAAAGACCCGACCTGCACCGAAAACGATCCCCGTAAGCACACACACCCCACCACTTTCCCCCCACCGATACCCTGCTTAGTGCCTTCAACTTTCTCACTAAGGAGCCAAAGAAAAGTGCTACTTAACTATCTATTCTTAAAGATATAGGATATAGGGGCAAGTAAAACAAGAAAGATATCAGTCATGCTGGCTAAAAGAAGTGGACATGGAATAGGTGTGAGATCAATGATGTGAGGAATGCAATGGTGAGCATGAGTTGGACCTTCCTACAGAAGGGAAGAAGTTTATGAAGATAATCAAGTTGAGTGTGATATTTTCCCAAGTCACATTCACAAGTAGCTAGATGGACCACAACTCAGCAATCTTGGCATTCAACAACAAGAGACCATGGGATTGAGCCATATGGGAAATACCGAGCATGACAAAGTAAGGAACTTACCACCATATTATCGAAACTTAAGTCATCTATAGTCATGTGTTGTGCCTCATTAGGCTGGGGGTTGTATGAGGAAGAAGCTTGCAGAAGATTATTATCTTGATGCTTAAACAATGTGGAACAAGTGATTAGTCAAAACAAAGAGGAGAAGATAATACTAGTCAATTCAACTCAGTCACCAACTCATTTTGCTGGCCCTCCAAGCTAGGAATGATAATCTTAAGATTCAACACCTCTAGATTGTTGAGATCCAAACAAGTGATCATCTCTTCAAGAGAAGTTGGTGACTATCAAAGCAAAACAAGAGAAATAAAGATGCACAAAAAAGTAGGATTAAGTGAAGAAAAGGCTTAATACCATAATAGGAGCTAAGTAGCTATCGATATAAACATTAGAGGTGCCTATGATGGGTGAAACTACAACCTATCTCAAAAAAATCATTTTGTACCACCCCAAGTAGACAACTACCTTCTCAACACTTACCTCATGAAACTTCCAACCGGCATCTGTCCATAACTGGAAAGCTCAATGGACCCATGAAGAACCCCTATTAGTAGAAGCAAGATTATCTGGGTATCATGGGAAATAGGAGGATAAAGACCAAGTTGGAGAGCCACTTGACTCGCAAGATGAGGCATGATTATAGAGAAGTAGTATATGAGGAGAATATCCTTGATACATAGAAAGTGACTATAAGTAAGGCTGTGCATTCAGTCCAAAGCTAAACCGAACCAAACCGAATAATACCGAACTAAGAAATTTTGGTTTTAAAATTCACACACTACACTGACACCAAAATGTGATCACAAATCACAATGATAAGCCACACCAAAATATTTCAGTTCAAGTGTTGAGTTTAAACCAAAAACACAAAAGTTTAGAACTGTTTTTTTTTCAGTTTTTAATGTAAACCAACCAAAACCAGTGATGTGTGTGGTAGACAGTATATATAGAGATAATATACTATATATATACAGTAATTTCAGTTGGCTTGATATGTATACAATTTTGTAAAATTTGTAAAATTGAAACCCCAACTATACTAAAATTGGTTATTGTCAAAAATCAAACAAACAGAAAACCAAACCGGAATAAACCACAAACCAAATTGGTTATTTTAGGTTCGTTGGTTGGTTTTATTCGATTCCAATAAATAGTGCACAACTCTAGCTATAAGTCATGAGAACACCATCTACGTCAGGGTAAAGGCACCATGAAATCTAAAAAATGGTGACTCTAGGCTAAGCCAAAGTATTAGGGAGAAAAAATGAAAATCATCTAAATGTTCAAACCTGATGATCCCAAAGACTTTCAAAGAAGTAATGACCAAGATGCTCATCACCCTGAATGGTCATAGAATTGAATCACTTTCAAATTTGGTGAATGCCATAATGAAAGGACGACTGATGCTCCATTGATGTAATAAGCTGGAAAATCAAAAAACACTTAAAGATGTATAGTTTCAAAAGAAAGTATCCATTAGTATATCCATGCATACAAAAAATCGGAAGAAAAAAAAAGGAGGAGCACCTATAATAAGGGAAATAAACTCGACAAATTCATTGAGGCATCATGGATAATTAATATGTGTTGATAGAAGTAACATAGGATAATAAAACCTTCGGAAAAGAAGCTAGCAACTTCAAGATCCATTAGTCAATGAAGGTACTATAAACTCAAAATGGCACTAGCATTAGCAAAGAATACACCTCTTATGAAATATAGTAGGAAGGCAATCAACTGATTATCAATTTTTCATATCAAAATAATCAGTGATCTCCAAACCTTCTGAATGACTATTATAGGGAGACAAGTGGGGAGACACAAAGCCATAGAGAAGGCACATGCAATAGGCCTGAATAATCCACTCTCTAATGAGATTGGCAACAATGGTAATACCTGTAGGTCCCAAATTGGATATGATAGGGTAAAGATTGGTAGTTGGCAAGTTATAGTATGCACTAAAGGGTAATAGTCATCTCCTCTCATCACAAAATTAAAGTACAATGAGGAGGATCAAACTTCTTAGCAAGATTGACAATTAGACTAGGAAGAGTCTCTATGGAATCCATACACAAGAACTAACCAAAGCCCACTTGATCAATCCTTGCTTGTTGTAAAGATGGTGAGCATCAAACCATTTGACTACATAGGACTAGTAAGACCTTGAGGCCTACACTGTCCATAAAGAAGATAATGGTAGACATCATCCCTCAAAAAAAGAAAAAGAAAACAAAATGGCTATAGGTCAGCTTGCTTTTGTATACATCAACTAGCTGGCATATGAATTTAGTCTAGATCACACTCTTCTACTAAAAAAATGGAGAAGCTTCTTGATTTTTGTGCCCCCAAATTCTCTGACCAAACTAACAACAAAAAAAGGAGGGGGTGGATTAAGGTGTTTTAAAGAAGGGTTGAGGCTCACTAATTACTAAGGTTCATGTGACAAACAAATCATCCAATTTCTTATAGAAGCATGGAGAAGGATGGAGAATAGAATGAAGAAATATTGCTATTTATAGTTTTGTGATGACCAAACTTTGTATTGAATGATTTATCATGTTGTAAGTTCTCATAGAATAGCCAAGGTTGAAAAAGAACCAAAAGTCTATTTGGAATTTTCGAGGTGATGATGGATGCATTACGGAATTATGATGGTGGATCAACAAATATGATTTGAGGTCAAGATAATGACTAAAAGATTGCTCAAGCAAACTCAAAGCACAAAGATGACTCAAGGACTATTAGGTTTGGTGTTTCATACCTATTTAGCCAAATTGAGAATTTGAAATGAAATTTTTTTATTGCTCTTTTGTTTCATACTTTACTTGGGTAAGCCATTGTAGGTCTCATTTACTTTTGTCCAAGTAAATTGACAAAGTGTCAAACTCGGCCTGAACTTGCAAAAACTCAAAATCTAAATTTCTATCAAGTTTGAACTTCAGTCACCCAAACTTAATGTGTAGAATTTAGGTTTCTGGTTCTATTAAGTTTGGTAGCCTTAATTGTTCAGTTTGGTCATCCGAACAAATTAGATACAAGTTTTCCAACTTCTATACTAATAAGTTCAGTTCCCCAAACTCACAGGTTTGATCACCTGAACACAAGTGGATGGAGGATAATAGCTAATTTTATGACTATTGGAACTAGTTCAGTTGTAAGTTCAGTCGACCAAATTTACATTATGTTTGGATTTCAACCCAATGGCTAGTTTCAGTTCCAAATAGTATTCAAAGGCTTGAGGCTCACTCTATTCATAACTTTTATATATTTGAGTAATCCTCAATAGAGAATACAAGCCTCTAAAGTTTTCTAGCCTCAAAAGAGCTCATAAACTTGTACTTTCAGTTTCAAATCCACTTTCCTTTGTTCTCAACTTGAAAGATTCTTGTTGTGAGGAATTTTGTAATTCCTTTTCAACATTTGTATTTTAAATATTCATATGTTGTTAGGAGTGTGTGAGAGATCAAGCTCTAGTGCTGGAGTTGGTTCTTGCTCGATAGGAGCAAGACTTGTACAAGCTTTGCTTCATCCTTAGGTAGCGATAATTGTGGGTTATAAGTTGGTGTAAAGGCTAGGCTTCACCTCAATAAGTAACATCACTAGTGTAGTGATTGAAGTCTTCAAGATTGATGCAAGAAACATGAAGTAGGTGTGGTTGGCCACCGAACCATGTAAAATCAAGGTAAATTCTTTCCTAACCTCTTTTATTATTGCAATTATATATGTTATTGTGATTTTTGAGATCACAAATAGGTTTGCTTTATTTTTTGAGAATTGAATTAGGTGATTGATTTACTAAAATGTTAAAACATATTGTAAAACCTAATTCACCCCATCTTAGATTGCCATTTGGGATGTCAAGAACAAGAAGAAAAAATACAAAGGAGAAGAAATGCAGAAGAATCCTACCTTGCCACACTCATCAAGAGGATAACCACCACCTATCATCTGATGATGAGAACCACTACCACCACCAAACTAGATAGAGGCACATCCTCTCCAAAACAAACATCATCCATCTTATCCATGGAAGGAGTGGAAGAAGCTAGGAGAAGAGAGGATATTGATTTTGATAAAAGAAGAAATAAGAAGCAAAGCAAATGAGAAGAAGGAGCAAGAATATGAGAAAATGAGGAAGAAGAAGAAGAAGAAGAAGAAGAAGCAAACAATGGAGAACTGGAGGTCTTGGCTAAGGCAAGAGGAAGAAGAGTGAGGGAGAAGTACAAAAAAAGGAGGGGGCTGAAATGCAAAGAAGCAAAGGAAGGGGGTATTTGCAAAGCCTAGCATAGGGAAGTGAAGCCCCATGTGATTCCCTCCTTCATCCAAGAAAGAGCACAACAAAAAGGAAAGAAAAAAAGAAAAAAAATAAGAAGGTGAGAGAAAATAAATACTTCTTTTCATAAGCCAAAGAGATGGTGTGCATACCAAGTTATGTACTAATTTTCTGGAATGCCTTCCAAGCTACATGCCAATTTCTTGACATCTCCATTGAGTTATATGCCAATATATTGACATACCATACTAGCTACCAACAAGCACATATCAAAACAAGAACTATAGTACGACACAAGAATTAGAAATGATAATATTTTTTATTGATAAAGTTAACTTACAAATAAGTATCTCTTAATGAAAATTAGCTTATTAATAAAAGATTTAAGTGCAAGCTTAGTGGCAATGGTGGTGACACTTCATGGTAGTACTATATGCATCACAAATATGCTGAAGATGTTTTCAACTATGCCCAATCAAGTTAATTGACATCCCTTCATAATTTGGTCTGGACAAGGATGGAGGAAGATAAGTTAAAAATAGATAATATAACACTTGACATCTGAAGAATCAGGATTAGGAAATAGAGGCTCCTCAGCTTTTGAAGACCACATGGAATTCACTTCAAGAACTTAGCAATAGTCATCTGCAAAACCATGATGATGAGGCTCCATTCGAGATACAAAAAATAAATGGAGACGGGTCACCACCATAGGGCCCACCATTCACACACATCTATGAATCATGTGCAATACAAAATAATCTCTTCCTACAAGTACAAACTCATTCTAAAAACCCCTACAAGTCAAAGGAGGGTAACTAAGGTAGGAACAAAGTTTGATTTGAGCATCACAAAGGTTGTTGGTATAAGCCCTCCATCACTCCCGATTATATTTGGTAGAAGCTCCCTAAGTAGCAAGGAAATTATGTTCAAGCCAATATTGAAGGAAAAAAGCACTCCCACAAAAAGAAATCTACACCGTAAATAGCTGAATCCAAACCTTCAATCAAATATGCAAGAGAGTTGTGGCAAGAGAACAGTTAAACAAAAGGAAGGAGCCCACAACCATGTCATCATCTAAGCCATCAAGAGTACCATTTTTGTTAGGAAAATGGAACAACCTACAAAGGACCGGTGTGGCACCAAGCATCCACAATGACATTGATTCTCAGAATCAAAGCTATGCAAGGGGTGACTTCTCACCTATAGTTCATAAAGAATAACTTCGCCAATTCCTTTGCATAAAGCAAAGAGATTTTTTCAGCATGCAAGAGGCAATTAAGAAGAATAGTGAGGAAGTTTCTCAATCCAAAAGTAATGTTGCTCTCATTAGGAATGTTGAAGTTCCCCACCTCTTTGAAACCTAAAAGGTGGTTCACTTCTTCTATAGCTAGAAGCATCTCCTCATGAGAAAAGCAAAAAGTATGAGTGGTAGGATTCGACCTCTCTATTTCGGCACCAAGAAAAGGCCAATTCAAAGGTTTGCCATATAGCTCTTCAAATCTTGAAACTTTCACATGAAGGAGAGGAAACTCACAAAAAAGGAGAAAGTGCCTTAGGAACTCCCAAACACAAAAAGGACATTCAAAATGATAGATACCAGGGATTTGAGGACCAACATGAATAAGGTCAACCACAATCACACAAAAAAAGTAAAGAAATGGGGGAACAATCGCCATATCATCAATTGGTCAATTAGCAATGTGGCTTGACTAATTTTTGAAAGTAAACTCAAATCTTGCAAAAAGGACTATATCCATTGTTGAAATAAAGGCAAAGAATAAAGAAGAAGAGATAGGAGACTTTGTTGGAAATGAAAATGATATAGATAGTTTGAAAGTCAAAATCTGAAAGAATAAGGAATAAAATTGGTATTTGGGAAACTGAATCAAAGTCTAAAAAGAGAAGCAAGACAATTAGTGGCACATGAAATAGATCACACACAGAAGGATGGAGTATCAAACAAAAGCCTTGCCAGCTACCTAGCGTATAAAAAATTAATGAAATAATAAAATAATAAAATAAAAATTGATGATTCACCAAAGTGAACTGATTAGGCTAAAGGGTAAATAAGATCCAAACCTTAGACTAATCATGAGCCAATACACTTGAGGTGAAAAATCACCTTAAGACTGAGTTGCAATGAGCCCGCTCAATAAGCTACCTCAACCCCTAGGCCTTCCCCACATCCTCATGGCATTAACTAACAAGAGGTACTTGAGGTACCTCCAAGGTCCACCTCCGATAAATCAACAGGCGTTCCAAACCTTGCCCACCACTATATAGCATATTACACAATTGCTAGAGATTCAAGTGCAAACTATGCAAATACTGCAAACTCAACAACAACAAAATCTAGCTTTGACCAAGGTGCTATGCCAAACCAAATACACAAGCCGCAACATCATGTTGCGAGCCAGCTGCACATTAGTGTGTGGCAACACCCAAGCTACCGTGACACATCGGTGATGTTTTCCCTTTGATACCACCCCTCAAGAGATATGGTGGGTGCAATCCCACCTATATTCCAACTAATTAAGCCATGTATTTTCCACATGCCAATTGAGCATTAGCTAGGGATGCCTATGATGCCCCAAGAGAAGCTATGGTGTATGTAACTCATGAGAGATCTCAAGCCCCAAGCCATACAAGCCACATGAGGTATGAAGCTCCTTTGATTCCCAAAATTACATATTCTTCCATTCAACCAAAGTTTTGATAGCCTCCCTATGTGATATACGATGGTTCAAAAGATTTGATGGATCATTTTAGCACATTTCTAGAATGTCATGATTACACAAGGTGCATGAGATTCCACCATGTGCATCAAACTTTTGAGGTAATCGATTGCCTATTTTGATGACTTGCTGGATAAATTCATAGAACAATTTTTCTCACTCGTACCATGGCAAAAGAACCCCTCAATACTGCTAACACTAAAGTAGGAGTAGGCCAATAGCCCAGGGAAGATTTGGCTCACTTTAACAAAGCTCAATTGAAAGTGATTGAGTTGAACAACTCTATCATACTTGCTGTTGTAATGAATGGAATTTGGCAACATTAGGTGGCCTATGAAATGGATCGTCAACCTCCAAAAAGCCTAGAAGACTTCATCCACCTAGTCAAAGAGCACATTGACACTGAAGACTTCATTTTGGCAAAGAAGGAATCCAAAGGTAGTAACAAGCTGAAGAAAGAGCCTCAAGAAGACAAGCCCTTCGAACTAAAAAAAAAAACAAAGAATAGGATGGAAGGAACACCAACCTCAGTTTTAGGCATATACACCACTAAACAACTTGAAGTCTAAAGTCCTTGCTCAAACTAAACATTGAGACTTTCTACTGAGACCTTATTCCATTCGAATAGCTTCACAAATCTCGACAAGACTAGGTATTGTCATTTTCACCGAGAGCATAGTCATGACATCGAGCAATGCAAATACCTCAAAAATCAGATAGAAAGACTCATTGGACAGGGACATCTTAGGCAATTTGGACATCTAGGTGAACGATCCGAAGAAGCCAACATGCAGCAATATCGACCATAAACCTCTCTTCAAAAGAAACTGCTCCTCAGAGTTACAAAATCTAGTTTTGAAGGGTAATTTCAATATGATTCTAACAAGCCCATCAGCTAAAAGTGAAGCCTTGATGTCTGCCCCTAAATGCTAAGCCATCATTGGGGAGCACAAGGAAGAGGAGGTAGAAACAAAAAGACAAAATTGTGAGCCTAAGCACTAGGATGTTGTGTTTTTAGCAAAAGATTTGGAGGGAATTTCAACTTCACACAATGATGCATTGGTTATCTTGGCAATCCTAGATGGCTATATGACACAACATATCACGGTAGATATGAGAAACTTAGCAAATATTTTATTCACCCAAGCATATGACCAAATGAAGATGGAGTAAAAACTAGAGCCATACATCGACACCCTCATTGGATTTACAAGAAACTCAGTGACTCTAATTTGCATGATC
>RXID01018292.1:0-13406 GCA_005019695.1 Trichopus zeylanicus subsp. travancoricus | reverse complement strand
CGAGGTCGCGGAAGCTCTTTTTCAAGAAAGAAAGTAGCAACAAGAAATAAGGAGAAGATATGGAGAAACTCTCGGATTCTTATTGCAACTTCTCTACGATTTTCTGCGATTTCTAAGATTTCTACGATGATCATTTATAATGGAGGCGTGCCCCTTATATAGAGGGCACGGTGATGTAAGAGCTCACATCAGCTGGTGGTATGAGCTAAGCGCTTACATCAGCATAATAGTGACCTATACTAGGGTAGGCCTATAGCCTTTACATAAGACTCCAAGGGAAGTCTTGTCCTAGGCATAGCCTTTATATCCTAAGGCGTAGCCTTTACAAAAGACTCCAAAAGAGATCTTATCCTAAGGCGTAGCCGTTATATCCTAAGGCATAGCCTTTACAGAAGACTCCAAAAGACGTCGCTGTCATAGGCTGGTAGCTCGTCCTTTGGCTAGGCTCGTCCTCTTGCTAGGCTTTGACTTCTTATTTCGTAGCTCTCGCTACTACTGTCCTGTACAATAGGAACCTACTTTCCTGTATTAGCTACTATACTTCCCACCACGCTCCGCCTGCTACGGGTCAGTGGTAGGTATTGTCGGCGTCTGCTTGTCGCGCGCTCTCTTGTTCATGAACCATTTGCGGATATTGGCTTCAGAGATTGGTCCATGTAGTCTGAGCGCCCAAGTCAGGGCCTGTGTTTGTCGCTTGCTAGGTGGCCTGTCACTTTGACGGAAAAGGCTGTTGAGTATCCGCAGTTGCGTTGGTGTCGGTGCCCACCGTCGTCCGGCTGTGGGTTCTGTGTTGCATGCCTTTGGCCATCTGCTTTGCATGGAGCCTGTCAGGTGCTCCTTTGTTTTCTTGCTAAGCAGCTTGATTTCAGATTGCTGCTCCTTGTCATAGTCTGCACATGCTATGTCCTTGAGAATTCCGTTGGTGTGGTCGTAGAGTTCTTGTATGATGAATCCCGGGTACTCGGTACGCCTTGGTACTGGCTCACCCTGTGGGATGTAGTGAACCACACAGTTGTGCATGACGCTCTCTGCAGGGACTACCTCAGTATGGAAACTATAGAAAAGTTTCCTTGTATCCCTGGATTCTCTTGGACTCCCTTCTTCTGTGAGTGCTTCCTTTGGGCGGTACAGCCATTGTCCTATGAGGGACACATTGTCCTAAGAGGAAGTACCGCAGCGGAAGCGTTGTGGGAAGTATAGTAGCTAATACAGGAAAGTAGGCTCCTGTTGTACAGTACAGTAGCATCTAGTCTACGAAATAAGAAAGTTCAAAGACCTAGAAAGAAGCCGAGGCCTAGCCCAAAGGACGAGCTACAGCCTATGACAAGCGACGCTTTTGGAGTCTTCGTAAAGGCTATCGCATTTAGGTATATAAAGGCTACGCCTTAGGATAAGATCTCTTTTGGAGTCTTTTGTAAAGGCTACGCCTTAGGATATAAAGGCTATGCCTAGGACAAGACTTCCCTTGGAGTCTTATGTAAAGGCTATAGGCCTACCCTAGCATAGGCTACTATTATACTGATGTAAGCGCTTAGCTCATACCACCAGCTGATGTGAGCGCTTACATCACCGTGCCCTCTATATAAGGGGCACGCCTCCATTGTAAATGAGAATCGAAGAAATCGCAGAAAATCGTTTAGCGAGTTGCAAAAGAATCCGAGGACAGTTTCTCCATATCCGGCTACTTATTTCTTGTTGCTACTTCCTTTTGAAAAAGAGCTCCGCCAGGACCTCGGAAAACTCGGCGGGCATCGCCGGCGTTAGGGGCGTTAGGAAGGTCGATGTCATGGTATCAGAGCTAGCTAAAGATATGGCGGAGTAGAACCCCCAAGAGGTCAAGGTGCCAAGAGTGCGAGGTAAGGGTCGTAATTACCCAAATCCTGATTTACACTACTGTGTTCAGATTTTGTGTTAAGAATTCATAAGTGCTATCTTTTCCTTTGTGGTAATTTGCGGATTAGAATTAAGCATGGTTTTTACTGACTGGGTGAAGAGCTGTGTGTAAGGAAAAAGGACCGGTCCTAACTTGGCAGTGAAGGCGAGTGGCCGTGAGTAAGCCCAAGGGCACACCTGTATGATCCTGAAGCATTGTTTTAATCCAGTAAGGAATTGCCATGTTTAACCTAATACTGGAATTTATCCTTTGGAAATTGTAGTAACTGTGAACTTTTTAGCCCATATGTCTGAAGCATGGGAAAAATCCATTCAGGAGGGGTATGAACGTTCCCGAACCTCTAGCCTTGCGTATCTTGACCTTGCTTTAGTAACAAAAGTTTCCACCAATCAACTAGCTCATAACTTGTCTGTGATTTACGACAAAACCTGTATTGCATCAAGAGTTAACTTAAAGAATTTAACACAACTCTTTGAACTACATCAAGCTTGCACACAAGAGATCTCGAGGCTCGAGATTTCTCTGAAGGCTTTAACAACTGCAGTCCTAGACAGCAGGCCCCTTTCAAAACAAGAGGCCCGAGGACTCGTACTCGAGGCGTTCAGGCAACAACCCCAGCAAAGAGAACCAAGCGACAGCCTTGAACGGCTGGACAAGCTTCTCCAACAGCACGAGAGGCGCACGCAAAGGCCTCAGGAGGCACGAGGCAAAAACTAAGGGTCTTTCAGGATCCATACCAGATACTAGCTGAGGAAGTGCAAAAGCTTGGAGGCGATGGCCCCAGGAGCCAACACCCAGTTGGTTTACAAAGAACTACCTATCCCAGCACCATCTCCGATGTGCGAAGATCAGATTCGGGGATACCGGAGGAGCCACAGGCACCTTCATATGGCTCAACAAACAACCAGGAGAATGGGTAGACTCTTGATGGGAAGAAACACCCCGCAAGACACACTATAGCAGCAGATCGATCCTCAGGTACAATTAAAACTATCAATGCAGGAGAGAGCTGCCATAGTTCCAGCGGAGGTTCTGTACCACTCCCGGAGGGACGACGTGCACCATCGGGTGTACACACATTGATCGGAGGAAGCAATCCTCTGTGTGGACAATGACCAGGTAGACCTCCCATTCATACAGGAGGCAAGCTACCATCAACTACGGCAAAGCGGGATGCAGTACATACACCTCGGTGTGTTGCAACTTCGACTCCAGATCCTACACCGACAGGAGGTTGGTACCATGGCTCTGGGCGTCTTCCGCGACAACCGGTGGGAAGGAAACAAAGCACTACTGGCCACGATGGAGGTGGACCTAGCAAAAGGCAGTCAACTGGTATACGTGATACCAAACGTCATGATGACTGTCATGGACTTCTACAAGCACGTACAAGTCTCTATCCTAACTAAGGGATACGAGAACTGGCAAAGTGGTGAGTCCAATTTATTAATCACTAGAGGCATGGTAGGAAGGCTCTCGAATACCCCAAACGTCGGCTTTGCCTACGAAATTCAAGGAGTCGTCGACTACCTAGCAAGCCACGGAGTACACGCCCTCCCAGGACGAAGGTACTCAGCAGAGGCGCTGCAAGGACGCAGCTGGACTGTCCGGCCAACGAAGCTTTCCACACCAACTCAACCTGAGGAGGTCATGAGCAGGAGCCTCCTTGATGGGAGCATCTCTCTGCGGGTCGGAAGCTACAAGCCGGCAGAAATGCCAAGAAGATCCTGCTACCTCCCAAGAGATGAGGAGGCATTCAATGACGAAGAGGAGCTCAGAACTCCTCATATAATTGCTGTCCTGCTGAAGGAAGATGAAGAAGATGAAGAGGAAAGTGACGACGAAAGTTACTTTCATCAGCTCTGCAAAGAGGGGTTCCCTGAAGGCGAAGGAGAGATGGAATATCCAATCAGAGCCCCAAAGTGGGATATATATCCCGACGAGGACGAAGATCCTCCTGAAGGCAGAAGGGACGTGCTTTCCCAACAACCAGATGAAGTCTGGGACACACTAGGGGAGCCTAGTGGGAGGTATGACTACTATGTCAAATACACTCCCCCGGAGTCATTCTACTATGGCCCCCCCGAACCAACTGGATGGGGAGACGAAGATGATGAGAAAGAACCTGATGAGGAGGAACCAGCCAGGATACCTTCTGAGAGGCATAAGGAAGAAGGTAACACTTGTCCCCCTCATAGTACTAATGTTATTGCAGCAGGCATTGAAGAGGAAGTATCGGAGATGGAGTATCTTGCCCTGCGAAAACTAGCCGAAAGGCTATCTGAGAGGTTGCACACAAGTACACTAACCTCAGCAACATCTCTGAGCGGGCCGTACATGCCCCCCACAGATGCTTCAATGGAACCAGGACGCCCAGGTTACCCACCAGTGGCCAACACGACTCCAGCACTATCTAGAATAACAATGAAGTCTGGGCAGCAGAACCAAGGAAGTTTCCAAAGAGGCTTCAACAATGAATGGTGGACCCTACTGTCCGCACATCAGAACGAAGGAGCCCTCTTGATAATACCCAAACAGCTCGGGCTATTTGAGGAAACATTTGCAAGATGGGAAACCATCACGAGGAACCATGTTACCGCGTAAGGATTCACTGATGCGCGAGACAAGATTGAATACATGGAAAACCTCCTAGGGGAAACAGCCAAGCTTGCATGTGTGCAATGGCATATGCTATATGGCGCAGAATACCAAGCCATTATTGCAGCCGGAGGAGGAAGGGATGGCACTCAAAACATCCTTTCCCAGATGAGAAGGGTCTTCTCATTGCAGGATCCAGCCCAAGGTTCAACCTTGGCTCAAGACACGGCATACCGGGACTTGGAAAGACTTTCATGTACAAACATGAAAGATATCCTTTTATACATGAATGACTATCTCAGGTTAGCTACCAAAACTGGAAGGTTGTTTATAGGAATGGAGCTATCTGAGAAGTTCTGGTTAAAAATGCCGGGAGACATTGGCCGAAGAATGAAGGCGGCCTTCGATCAGAGGTATCCTGGAGTAAACATCGGGGTAATACCCAGGATACTATTCGCCTACAAATACCTGGAGGAGGAATGCAAAGACGCCGCATTCAAAAGATCCCTCAAGGATCTTTCCTTCTGCAGCAAGATCCCGCTCCCAGGCTACTACACCACAGAAAAGAAGTACGGGGTCAGAAAGGCGAAGACATACAAAGGAAAGCCGCACGACACCCACGTGCGCATTGAAAGAAGGAAGCACCTTGTGCGCAACAGACGCTGCAAGTGCTACCTCTGCGGAGACATGGGGCATTTCGCCAGAGAATGCCCTAATGACAGAAAGAACGTCAAACGGGTTGCCATCTTCGAGCAACTAGATGTTCCGGAAAACTATGACTTAATATCTGTGCAGGAAGGAGAGGACCAGAGTGATGCGATATACAGCATCTCAGAAGGGGAGGATCCTCAGAACCTCCACAACTCCCTCCGCCCACTCATACAACATGAAGTCATATATGTCCTACAGGAACTCGAGGAAGGATGCCAACCGCAAAAGGAAGGGTGCACTAAGCATACCAAAGGGCAAAGCTCCATTACCCCAACAACAAGTACTTCTCCCCTGGCACAAGAGGAGTACCCAGCAAAGCCCGTAGGAGCGGCGGTTCTAACCTCCGGAAGGGGCCCAGAGGAGAAACTACACTACCTCGCATTCAGCCTGGTTGGCAAAACCTACCATCTTCATGACGAGGTACTACTGGCACCCGAATCGATATATGAAAACCCCTATGTAATTATTATCAAGGGGATTTTCCAAGACAAAGGAGGACAGGTGTCCCTCATAGGACAATGGCTGTACCGCCCAAAGGAAGCACTCACAGAAGAAGGGAGTCCAAGAGAATCCAGGGATACAAGGAAACGTTTCTATAGTTTCCATACTGAGGTAGTCCCTGCAGAGAGCGTCATGCACAACTGTGTGGTTCACTACATCCCACAGGGTGAGCAAGTACCAAGGCGTACAGAGTACCCGGGATTCATCATACAAGAACTCTACGACCACACCAACGGAATTCTCAAGGACATAGCATGTACAGACAATGACAAGGAGCAGCAATCTGAAATCAAGCTGCTTATCCAGAACACAAGGGAGCACCTGACAGGCTCCATGCAACACAGATGGCCAAAGGCATGCAACACAGAACCCACAGCCGGACGACGGTGGGCACCGACACCAACGCAACTGTGGATACTCAACAGCCTTTTCCGTCAAAGTGGCAGGCCCCCTAGAAAGAGGCAAGCACAGGACCTGACTTGGGCGCTCAGACTACATGGACCAATCTCTGAAGCCAATATCCGCAAATGGTTCATGAACAAGAGAGCGCGCGACAAGCAGACGCCGACGATACCTACCATTGTCCCGTAGCAGGCGGAGCGTGGTGGGAAGTATAGTAGCTAATACAGGAAAGTAGAATCCTGTGGTACAGTACAGTAGCAGCTAGAGCTACGAAATAAGAAGTCAAAGCCTAGCAAGAGGACGAGCCTAGCCAAAGGACGAGCTACCAGCCTATGACAGCGACGTCTTTTGGAGTCTTCTGTAAAGGCTATGCCTTAGGATATAAAGGCCACGCCTTAGGATAAGATCTCTTTTGGAGTCTTTTGTAAAGGCTACGCCTTAGGATATAAAGGCTATGCCTAGGACAAGACTTCCCTTGGAGTCTTATGTAAAGGCTATAGGCCTACCCTAGCATAGGTTACTATTATGCTGATGTAAGCGCTTAGCTCATACCACCAGCTGATGTGAGCGCTTACATCACCGTGCCCTCTATATAAGGGGCACGCCTCCATTGTAAATGAACATCGCAGAAATCCTAGAAATCGCAGAAATCCTAGAAAACGCAGAAACTTGAAAAGTTGCAATAAGAATCCGAGAGTTTCTCCATATCTTCTCCTTATTTCTTGTTGCTACTTTCCTCCTTGAAATCGACCTTCCTAACGCCGGCGATGCTCGCCGGAAGGTCGATTTCAGGAAGTATAGTAGCTAATACAGGAAAGTAGAATCCTGTTGTACAGTACAGTAGCAGCTAGAGCTACAAAATAAGAAGTCAAAGCCTAGCAAGAGGACGAGCCTAGCCAAAGGACGAGCTACCAGCCTATGACAGCGACGTCTTTGGAGTCTTCTGTAAAGGCTATGCCTTAGGATATAAAGGCTACGCCTTAGGATAAGATCTCTTTTGGAGTCTTTTGTAAAGGCTACGCCTTAGGATATAAAGGCTATGCCTAGGACAAGACTTCCCTTGGAGTCTTATGTAAAGGCGATAGGCCTACCCTAGCATAGGTTACTATTATGCTGATGTAAGCGCTTAGCTCATACCACCAGCTGATGTGAGCGCTTACATCACCGTGCCCTCTATATAAGGGGCACGCCTCCATTGTAAATGATCATCGAAAAATCATCGAAAAATCATCGAAGAAATCGAAAAATAATCGCAGAGAAGTTGCAATAAGAATCCGAGAGTTTCTCCATATCTTCTCCTTATTTCTTGTTGCTACTTCCTCCTTGAAAAAGAGCTTCCGCGGACCTCGAACGATTCGGCGAGCATCGCCGGCGTTAGGAAGGTCGATTTCATGGTATCAGAGCTAGCTAAAGATATGGCGGAGTAGAACCCCCAAGAGGTCAAGGTGCCAAGAGTGCGAGGTAAGGGTCGTACTTACCCAACTCCTGATTTTCACTACTGTGTTAAGATGTTGTGTTAAGATTTCATAAGTGCTATCTTTTCCTTTGTGGTAATTTGCGGATTAGAATTAAGCATGGTTTTTACTGACTGGGTGAAGAGCTTTGTGTAAGGAAAAAGGACAGGTCCTAACTTGGCAGTAAAGGCGAGTGGCCGTGAGTAAGCCCAAGGGCACACCTGTATGATCCTGAAGCATTGTTTTAATCCAGTAAGGAATTGCCATGTTTAATCTAATACTGGAATTTATCCTTTGGAAATTGTGGTAACTGTGAACTTTTTAGCCCATATGTCTGAAGCATGGGAAAAATCCATTCAGGAGGGGTATGAACGTTCCCGAACCTCTAGCCTTGAGTATCTTGACCTTGCTTTAGTAACAAAAGTTTCCACCAATCAACTAGCTCATAACTTGTCTGTGATTTACGACAAAACCTGTATTGCATCAAGAGTTAACTTAAAGAATTTAAAACAACTCTTTGAACTGCATCAAGCTTGCACACAAGAGATCTCGAGGCTCGAGATTTCTCTGAAGACTTTAACAACTGCAGTCCTAGACAGCAGGCCCCTTTCAAAACAAGAGGCCCGAGGACTCGTACTCGAGGCGTTCAGGCAACAACCCCAGCAAAGAGAACCAAGCGACAGCCTTGAACGGCTGGACAAGCTTCTCCAACAGCACGAGAGGCGCACGCAAAGGCCTCAGGAGGCACGAGGCAAACTAAGGGTCTTTCGGGATCCTTACCAGATACTTGCTGAGGAAGTGCAAAAGCTTGAAGGCTGATGGCTGACTACCTGCCTACCCCACGGGAAGACTACTACAATTGGTGTTATCAGGACCAGCAAAGCTACCAACAATCCTATGAGTACGAGGCTCCAGAGGAGGAGTACTTCACCAGAGGAGACAATTACCCTCTAACCTCTTCTTATTACAGGCCTTTTCACAACACCAACTATGTGGAGATCCCTTTTAATGCGCAGTATCTACAAGAACTGCAAGAAGCAGAACGCAAAAAGAACCGTCACTCCTCTTTATCAACCCAAAGTCTGCACAGCTCCCTCGACCCACCTGAGCAGGAGAAAGCAGTTTGTGTTCTGGGAGAACGAGAAGGAGGGTATCGCCCTCAGGTAACGCTGCCTTACTTCCAAGGAAAATGTTCTCATTCTTGGCAGCATAATGACTTCGTGCAGCCACGAGAAGAAAAATGCGTGTGCTGCAAGATCCAAACAATGCAGCGGGCAAGGATTCATTGCCCCAAATGCAAGGTTACTGCCTGTAACCTATGTGGACCCTATTACTTTAAGACAGCGGTCCCAGTTACACCAGCTCCACCAGAACCGTTCCAGAGGCTGATGCAAGAAAGGTGTGAAGGGGAAATTGAACGGCTGGAGAAAGAGGTGGGCTACTACAAAGAAAGAGTCAAGGAATTGGAACTAGGCGCAAGCCTGCAAAAAGACTCTGAGAAGCTGAAAGAAAAGGAAGCAGAAGCAAGCAAGGAACTTGAGTGCACCAGTATCCTACTACGGGAAAATGTCTACAAGACAACAGCTGAAGGAGAGGCTCAACCAAAGCCCGAACCAACTGGATTGGGAAATGAAGATGATGAGAAAGAGCCTGATGAGGAGGAACCAGCCAGCCTACCTTCTGAAAAGCATGAAGAGGAAGGTAACACTTGTCCCCCTCATAGTGCCAATGTTATTGCAGCAGGCATCGAAGAGGAAGTACCGGAGATGGAGTACCCTGCCCTACGAAAACTAGCCAAAAGGCTATCTGAGAGGTTGTACATAAGTACACTAACCTCGGCAACATCTCCGAGCGGGCCGTACATGCCCCCCACAGATGCTTCAATGGAATCAGGACCCCCAGGTTACCCACCAGCGGCCAACACGACTCCAGCAATATCCAAAACAACAACGGAGTCTGGGCAGCAGAACCAGGGAAGTTTCCGAAGAAGCTTCAGCAATGAAATATGGACCCTACCGTCCGCACAGCAGAACGAAGGAAACAAAGCACTACTGGTCACGATGGAGGTGGACCAAGCAAAAGGCAGTCAGCTGGTATACGTCATGATGACTGTCAAGGACTTCTACATGCACATACAAGTCTCTATCCTAACTAAGGTATACGAGAACTGGCAAAGTGGTGAGTCTAATTTATTAATCACTAGAGGCATGGTAGGAAGGCTCTCGAATACCCCAAACGTAGGCTTTGCCTACGAATTTCAAGGAGTCATCGACTACCTAGCAAGCCATGGAGTACACGCCCTCCCAGGATGTAGATACTCAGCAGAGGCACTACAAGGGTGCAGCTGGACTGTCCGGCCAATGAAGCTCTCCGCACCAACTCAACCTGAGGAGGTCATGAGCAGGAGCCTCCTTGATGGGAGCATCTCTCTGCGGTTCAGAAGCTACAAGCCGGCAGTAACGCCAAGAAGATTCTGCTACCCCCCAAGAGATGAGGAGGCATCTAATGACAGAAAGAACATAAAGATGGTTGCTATCTTCGAGCAACTAAATATTCCAGATAATTATGACTTAATATCTGTGCAGGAAGGAGAGGACCAGAGTGATACAATATACAGCATCTCAGAAGGGGAGGATCCTCAAAACCTCCACAACTCCCTCCGCCCACTCATACAAAATGAAGTCATATATGTTCTGCAGGAACTCGAAGAAGGATGCCAACCGCAAAAGGAAGGGTGCACTAGGCATAACAATGGGCAAAGCTCCATTACCCCAACAACAAGTACTTCTCCCCTAGCACAAGAGGAGTACCCAGCAAAGCCCGTAGGAAAGGCGGTCCTAACCTCCGGAAGGGGCCCAGAGGAGAAACTACACTACCTCGCATTCAGGCTAGATGGAAAAACCTACCATCTTCATGATGAGGTACTACTGGCGCCCGAATCAATATATGCCAATCCCTATGTAATTATCATCAAGGGGATTTTCCAAGACAAAGGAGGACAGATGTCCCTCATAGGACAATGGCTTTATCGCCCAAAAGAAGCACTCACAGAAGATGGGAGTCCAAGAGAATCCAGGGATACAAGGAAACTTTTCTCTAGTTTCCATACGGAGGTAGTCCCTGCAGAAAGCGTCATGCACAACTGTGTGGTTCACTACATCCCGCAGGGTGAGCAAGTACCAAGGCGTACAGAGTACCCGAGATTCATCATACAAGAACTCTACGACCACACCAACAGAATTCTCAAGGACATAGCATGTGCAGACTATGACAAGGAGCAGCAATCTGAAATTAAGCTGCTTATCAGGAAAACAAGGGAGCATCTGACAGGCTCCATGCAACTCAAATGGCCAAAGGCATGCAACACAGAACCCATAGCCGGACGACGGTGGGCACCGACACCAACGCAGCTGCAGATGCTCAACAGTCTCTTCCGTCAAAATGACAGGCCCCCTAGAAAGAAGCAAACACAGGACCCGACTTGGGCACTAAGACTACATGGACCAATCTTTGAAGACAACATCCACAAATGGTTCATCAACAAGAGAGCGCGAGTCAAGGAGAAGCAGGCAATCCCTACCACTGTCTCGTAGCAGACGGAGCGTGGTGGGAAGTATAGCTACCACTGTCCCGTAGCAGGCGGAGCGTGGTGGGAAGTATAGTAGCTAATACAGGAAAGTAGAATCCTGTTGTACAGTACAGTAGCAGCTAGAGCTACGGAATAAAAAGTCAAAGCCTAGCAAGAGGACGAGCCTAGCCAAAGGACGAGCTACCAGCCTATGAAAGCGACGTCTTTTGGAGTCTTCTGTAAAGGCTATGCCTTAGGATATAAAGGCTACGCCATAGGATAAGATATCTTTTGGAGTCTTTTGTAAAGGCTACGCCTTAGGATATAAAGGCTACGCCTAGGACAAGACTTCCCTTGGAGTCTTATGTAAAGGCTATAGGCCTACCCTAGTATAGGTAACTATTATGCTGATGTAAGCGCTTAGCTCATAGCACCAGCTGATGTGAGCGTTTACATCACCGTGCCCTCTATATAAGGGGCACGCCTCCATTGTAAATGATCATCGAAGAAATCGCAGAAATCCTAGAAAACGCAGAAACTTGAAAAGTTGCAATAAGAATCCGAGAGTTTCTCCATATCTTCTCCTTATTTCTTGTTGCTACTTTCCTCCTTGAAAAAGAGCTTCCGCGACCTCGGAACTTCGGCGAGCATCGCCGGCGTTAGGAAGGTCGATTTCGAAACGTAACTGGCCAAAGCAGACGGCAGCCCACTGTACAAAGCCATTGTCCCGTAGCAGGCGGAGCATGGTGGGAAGTATAGAAGCTAATACAGGAAAGTAGGTTCCTGTTGTACAGTACGTAGTAGCTATAGCTACGAAATAAGAAGTCAAAGCCTAGCAAGAGGACGAGCCTAGCCCAAGGACGAGCTACCAGCCTATGAAAGCGACGTCTTTTGGAGTCTTCTGTAAAGGCTATGCCTTAGGATATAAAGGCTACGCCTTAGGATAAGATCTCTTTTGGAGTCTTTTGTAAAGGCTACGTCTTAGGATATAAAGGCTATGCCTAGGACAAGACTTCCCTTGGAGTCTTATGTAAAGGCTATAGGCCTACCCTAGCATAGGGTACTATTATGCTGATGTAAGCGCTTAGCTCATACCACCAGCTGATGTGAGCGCTTACATCACCGTGCCCTCTATATAAGGGGCACGCCTCCATTGTAAATGATCATCGAAAAATCATCGAAGAAATCGAAAAATCATCGAAGAAATCGAAAAATAATCGCAGAGAAGTTGCAATAAGAATCCGAGAGTTTCTCCATATCTTCTCCTTATTTCTTGTTGCTACTTCCTCCTTGAAAAAGAGCATTGTCCCGTAGCAGGCGGAGCGTGGTGGGAAGTATAGTAGCTAATACAGGAAAGTAGAATCCTGTTGTACAGTACAGTAGCAGCTAGAGCTACGAAATAAGAAGTCAAAGCCTAGCAAGAGGACGAGCCTAGCCAAAGGACGAGCTACCAGCCTATGACAGCGACGTCTTTTGGAGTCTTCTGTAAAGGCTAGGCCTTAGGATATAAAGGCTACGCCTTAGGATAAGATCTCTTTTGGAGTCTTTTGTAAAGGCTACGCCTTAGGATATAAAGGCTATGCCTAGGACAAGACTTCCCTTGGAGTCTTATGTAAAGGCTATAGGCCTACCCTAGCCTAGGTTACTATTATGCTGATGTAAGCGCTTAGCTCATACCACCAGCTGATGTGAGCGCTTACATCACCGTGCCCTCTATATAAGGGGCACGCCTCCATTGTAAAACATCATCGCAGAAATCCTAGAAAACGCAGAAACTTGAAAAGTTGCAATAAGAATCCGAGAGTTTCTCCATATCTTCTCCTTATTTCTTGTTGCTACTTTCCTCCTTGAAAAAGAGCTTCCGCGACCTCGGAAACTTCGGCGAGCATCGCCGGCGTTAGGAAGGTCGATTTCATGGTATCAGAGCTAGCTAAAGATATGGCGGAGTAGAAACCCCAAGAGGTCAAGGTGCCAAGAGTGCGAGGTAAGGGTCGTACTTACCCAAATCCTGATTTTCACTACTGTGTTAAGATGTTGTGTTAAGATTTCATAAGTGCTATCTTTTCCTTTGTGGTAATTTACAGCTTAGAATTAAGCATGGTTTTTACTGACTGGGTGAAGAGCTGTGTGTAAGGAAAAAGGACAGGTCCTAACTTGGCAGTGAAGGCGAGTGGCCGGGAGTAAGCCCAAGGGCACACCTGTATGATCCTGAAGCATTGTTTTAATCCAGTAAGGAATTGCCATGTTTAACCTAATACGGGAATTTATCCTTGGGAAA
>RXID01018289.1:0-14756 GCA_005019695.1 Trichopus zeylanicus subsp. travancoricus | reverse complement strand
TATTACTACTACTACTACAACAACAACAACAACAACTAGTACTACTACTACTACTACTTCTCGTAGAACTACTACTACTACGACTTAACCTCCTACTTCGACTACTACTACGACTGCTACATATACAACAACTACTACTACTACAACTACTACTACTACAACAACTACTAGCGCAACTTTTGCTACAACTTCTACTACTATGACTACTGTTGTTGTTGTTGCTGCTACTACCGCAAGCGCTACTACTGCTACCACTGCTACTGTGACTACTACTTCTATGACTACTACTAATACTACCACTTCTCTTACCACTACTGCTACCACGACTATCGTTATTGTGACTGCTACTTCTACTTCTGCTATTACTACTACTACTATCATAATTACTAATATTACAACTGCTACAAATATGGCTATGACTACCGTTGCTACTACAGCTACAACTACAGCAACTACAACTATTGCTACTAATACTTCTACTGCTACTAAAACTGCTGCTACTGCTACTACTGCTACAGCTATTACAACTACTTCTGCTACTACAACTGCTACTACTACTACTATTATTATTACTACTACTACCCTACTACTACTGTTACTACTTACTACTACTACTACTACTACTACTACTACTACTACTACTACTAGTGTTACTACTACAACTACTACTACATCTACAACTATTGCCACTGCTACTTCGGGTACTACTGCTACTATTGCTACAACTACTTCTACAACAACAACTACTACTAGTTCAGGTACTGCTACAACTGCTACTACTACTACATCTAATACTACTACTGCCACTTCGGGTACTACTACTACAACTTCCACCACACCACAACTACTACTTCTACTACTACTTCCACAAATGCAACTACTGTTACTTTGGGAACTACTATAACTATTACTACTACTACTACTACTACTACTACTACTACTGCAATTTCTACTATTGCTACTACTACTACTCCTGCTATTACTATTACTATAACTATCACTACTACTATAACCACTATTACCATTACTACTACTACCACCACCACTACAACTACTTCTATTAATACTAGTACTGCTACTGCTACTACTACAACTACTACAACAACTAATAGTACTAGTACTAGAACTGCTACTATTAATACAACTACTTCAACTACTGCTAGTACTACTACTACAACTACTACTACTGCTTCTGCTACTACTACTACTATTACTTTTGCTACTGCTAATTCTACTACTACAGCTATGACTTATGTTGCTACTACTTCAACAACTACTACTTCTGCCACTTCGACAGCTATAACTACTACTACTACAGCTACTACTACTACTGCTGCTGCTGCTGCTAATGCTACTACTACTACTACTATTACCACCACCACCACCACCACCACCACTACAATTACTACTACTGCCACTACTGCTACCGCTACTACTATTACTACTACTGCTGCTACTACTGCTACTACTATTACTTCTATTACTACTACTACAATTGCTACTACCGCTTCTACTATTACTACTACTGCTACTACTACTACTACTACTACTATACTACTACCACTACAATTACTACTACTGCCACTACTGCTACCGCTACTACTATTACTACTACTGTTGCTACTAAAGCTACTACTCATACTCCTAATACTGCTACTACTATAAGTGCTGAAACTACAGTTGCTATGGCTAGTACTACTACTACTACTGCTACTTTTACTGCTACTACTACCACTACTAATGCTACTGCTAGTACTACTACTACTTCTATTGCTCCTGCTGCCACCGCTATTGTTGCTACCACTAATACTACTACTACTGCTACTGCTACTTCCACTACTACTACTGCTACTACAACTTCTACCATAGCAGCTACTACTACTATTAATACTGCATCTAGTACTACTGCTACAAGAACTACAACTACTACTACTTCTACTGCTACTGCTACCGTTATTGCTTCTACTACTACTACTAATACTACAACTGCTGCTAGTACTGCAACTAATATTACTACTACTGCTGCTGTAACTACTACTACTTCTACTACCACTACTACTACCACTGCTGCTGCTGCAACTTCTGTTGCTACCACTACTACTGTTGCTACTGCTATTATCACGGCGGATGCTACTATTATTGCTGTTATGAGTACTACTACCACTACAACTTCTCAAACTACTACTACTACTACTACTATTACTACTACTAGTACTATAATAATAACTACCACTAGTACTATTATTACTATTACTCTGTTATTGCAGCTACTACTACTACAACCACAACTGTGACTACTACTACTATTCTTGCAGCAATTATATTGTTATTTTTTGCTGTTGCTACTACTACTATGACGCCTAGTACATCTCCAACTACTACTGCCACTACTACTCCTAACAGTCATACTACTACTACTACTACTACAACTAATACTCCTACTTCAACTATTACTAATTCTACCACTGCTACTACTATCACAACCACTACTAAAATTGCTGCTATCACTACCGCTACTACTATTACAACAACTACAACAACAACAACTACTACTACTGCTACTACTACCACAACAACTAGCACACCTATTACTATTGCTACTACTGCTGCTACTAATGCTACAACTATTATTACCGCTACTACTACTCCTACATCTACTATTTTTGCTACTACTCACCTACTACTACTACTAGTCGAACTACTATTGAAACTACTTCTGCTACTTCTACTTCTATTGCTGCTACTGTTGTTGTTGTTGCTACTACTACAACAACTACTATTAGAACTACTAATACTACTACTACTGATATTGCTACTACTACTACTATTGCTGCTACTACTACTTCTGCTGCTACTGCTACTACATCTGCTACCATTGAAACTCCAACTAGTACCACTACTGAGACTACTACTAATACAACTATAATTACTACTACTACTACTACCCAAACTACTCCTACTACTGCTATAACTGCTACTACTACTCCTAATACTCCAACTACAATTTTCATTACTACTACTACTACTATTACTATGACTGCAATTGCTACTACTGGTACTAATGCCACTACAACTACTGCAATTACTACTCTACTACTGCTCCAACTAGTCCTACTACTACTACTACTTTTACTATTGCTACTCCTAATTCTCCAACTATAACTTCCAGTACTATTACTGCTACTATTACTATTACTATGACAATGACTACTACTACTGGTACTTCTGCATCTACTCCTACTACAAGTACAACTAATAGTAGTACGACTCAACTACTACTACTACTACTACTTCTTCTTCTTCTTCTTCTACTACTGCTACTACTACTACTACTATTACGTTATATACCAGAACTACTCCTACTGCAATAATTGCTACTATAGTTATTGCTACTGCTACTAATACTACTACTGCTGCTGCTACAACTGTTACTGCTACTAATGTTGCTGCGAGTACAAGTACTACGTATACTACTACTACTACTATTGCTACCGCTACTACTACTACCACTACTACCACAACTATTACTACAATTACTACTACTACTGCTGATGCTACTATTGCGACTACTACTACTACTACTACTGCTACTACTAGTAGTATTGCTCCAACTGCCACTACTAATGCACTAATGCTACAACTACTACTACTACAACTATGATTATGACTAACTACTACTACTATAACTATGACTACAACTAACTACTACTACAACAACTACCATAACTACTACTACTACTACCAATACTACAACAACAACAACTGCTACAACTACAACTACTACTACTACTACTATTACTTCAGACACTACAGCTACAACTTCTAGTACTACAGCTTCTACTGCCTCTACGGCTACTGCTACGGCAACTACTACTACTACAACTTTTGTAATTGCTGCAGTTACTACTACTACTATTACTTCTAGTATTACAGCTACTACTGCTGCTGCTGCAGCTGCTACTGCTGCTGCTCCCACTACTACTACTCCTACTACTACTACTACTACTACTACTACCACTACTACTACTACTACTACCACAACTACTACTACTACTACCACTTCTACCACTACTACTACTACTACTACTACTACTACTTACTACCTACTACTACTACTTACTACTATACTACTACTACTACTATGATAACTACTACTACTAATTTCTGACAACAACAACAATTAAGAATACTACTACTTACTTACTACAACTACTTACACTACTACTACCCTACTTACTACTAACTACTACTATTATACTACTAAAACAATTACTACTACTACTACTAATATGACAACAACAACAACAACGAACTACTACTACTACTTACTACTACTACTACTACTACTACTAGCTTACTACTACTACTACTACTACTACTACTACTACTACTACTACTACTACTACTACTACACTACTACTACTACTTACTACTACTACTACTACTACTCCTACTCTACTACTACTAGCTACTACTACTACTACTACTACTACTACTTTACTACTCCTCCTACTCCTTACTACTACTATTACTACTACTACTACTACTCCTACTACCTACTACTACTACTACTACTACTAACTACTACTACTACTACTATACTACTACTACTACTACTATACTACTACTACTTACTACTTACTATACTACTACTCTCCATACTATTACTACTATACTACAACTACTATTATACTACTTCCTTACTAATATGGACAACAACAAACAACAAGAACTACTACTACTACTATTACTACTACTACTATTACTACTACTAATACTACTTACTACACTACTACTATTACTACTTACTAGCAACAATTACTACTACTACTCTAATATGACAACAACAACAACAAAAAAACTTACTCACTTACTACTACTACTACTACTACTACTACTACTACTACTACTACTACTCTTATGACTAGTACCACTCCTACCCCTACGCCTACTACTGCTTCTTTTATGAATACTACAACTACAAATACTACTCCTCCTCCTACTACTCCCACTCCTATTACTAATACTACCACCACAACTACTACTACTATTACTGCTACTATTGTTACTGCTGCAGCTACTGCTACCACCATAACTATGACTACTACTACTAATACTACCATAACTACTACTATTACTTGTACTGCTGCTACTACCACAACTGCTAGTAGTAGTAGTAGTAGTAGTAGTAGTAGTAGTAGTAGTAGTAGTAGTAGTAGTAGTAGTAGTAGTATAAGTAGCAATAGCATGGGTAGTAGCAGCAGTACTGGAAGTTATAGTAGTTGTAGCTGTAATAGTAGTAGCAAAAGTAGTAGCAGTAGTACTTATAGTAGTAGTTGAAGAAGTAGTAGTAGTATTTGCCGTAATACTAGTAGCAATAGTAGTATTAGTAGCAGAAGTTGTAAGAGTGGTAGTTATAGCAGCAGTAGCATAAATAGTAGTAGTAGTAGTAGTAAAAGTAGTAGTAATAGTAGTAGTAATAGTAGTAGAAGTAGTAGTAGTAGTAGTAGTAGTAGTAGTAGAAGTAGTAGTGGTAGTAGTAGCAGCAGCAGCAGTACATGTAGAATAGTAGTAGTAGTAGTAGTAGTAGTAGTAGCGACAGTAGTAATAGTTGTAGTAGTAGCAATATTTATAGTTATAGTTATAGCAATAGTAGTAGTAGTAGTAGTAGCAGTAGTAAGAGTAGTAGTTATTGTTGTAGCTATTATAGCATCAGCAGCAGTAGTAATTGCAATAGTACTAGCAACAGCAGCAACACAACACCAGTACTAGTGGTACTAGCAGTAGTAGTATTAGTTGTAGTAGTAGTAGTAACAATAGTAGTTGGAGGAGAAGGATTAGAAGCAGTAGTAGTAGTAGCAGCCGAAGCAGCAGTAATAGTAGAAGTAGTAATGGTAGTAGTGGTAGTTATAGTTGTAGTAGCAACAACAGCAGTTGCAGCAGTAGTAGAAGCAGAAGCAATAGCAGTAGTAGTAGTATTAGCAATAGAAGTAACGGTAGCAATAGTAGTAATAGCAAAAATAGTAGTAGTTGTAGCAATTATAGTAGTAGTAGTATCAGAAGCAGGAGTACCAAAAGTAGTAGAAGAAGTAGTAGTAGTATCAGTAGTAGTAGCCCCAGCAGTTGTGTTAGTAGTAGTTGTAGCACCAGCACAAGTAGTAACATTGGTGGTGGTAGTAGCATACTAGAAGTAGTAGTAGAAGACGTAGCAGCAACAGTAGTAGTCTTTCTTTTTGTAGCTGTAGTAGTAGTAGGGGAAGCAGTATTAGTAGTTATAGTAGCAATAGTGGTGGTAGTAGTAGTAGTAGCAGAAGCAGTAGTAATAGCAGTAGTACAACTAGTAGGTAGAGTAGTAGTAGTAGTAGTTGTAGTAGTAGTATGGTAGTAGTAGTAATAGTAGCAAAAGTAGTTGTAGCAATAGTAATAGTAATATGAGTAGTAGTAGTAGTTATTGTAATAGTAGGTGTAGCAGTAGTAGTAATTACAATAAAAGTAGAAGTAGAAGCAGTAGTAGTAGTTGTAGTAGTAGTAGTTATTGTAGTAGTAGGTGTAGCAGTAGTAGTAATTACAATAAAAGTAGAAGTAGAAGCAGTAGTAGTAGTTGTAGTAGTAGTCATAGTAGTAGTAGTAATATTAGTAGTAGTAGTAGTAGTAGTAGTAGTAGTGGTAGTAGTAGTAGTAGTAGTAGTAGTAGTAGTAGTAGTAGTAGTAGTAGCAGAAGTAGTTGTAGCAGAAGTAATAGTAGTAGTACGAGTAGTAGTTATAGTACAAGAAGTAGCAGTAGCAGCAATAGTTGCAGTAGCAACAATAGTAGCAGTAGCAGCAATAGTTGTAGTTGCATTTGTAGTAATAGTAGTAGTAGTTACAGTAGCAGTAGCCGCAAAAGTAGTAGTAGTAGTAGTAGTTATAGTAGCAGTTGTAGCAAAAGTAGTAGCAGTAGTACGTGTAGTAGTTGCAGTAGAAGCAGTAGAATTAGCAGTGATAGTAGCAGTAGCATGAGCAGTAGTAGAAGTAGTATTAGTAGTAGTACTAGTAGCAATAGCAATGGTTGTAGCAGTAGTAGAAGTAGCAGCAATAGTTATGGTAGTAGTAGTAGTTGTTGTGGTAGTAGCAGCAAGAGAAGTAGTAGTTGTAGTGGTAGTAGTAGTAGTAGTTGTTATTGTTGTTGTAGTTGTAGCAGTAGTAATATTAGTAGTAATTATTGTAGTTGTAGTAGTAGCAGCAGCAAATATAGTAGTGGTATTAGTAGTAGCGGCAACTTCAAGGGATATATTAACATAGCAGTAGTCATACTAGTAGCGGTGGTAGTAGTACTAGTAGTAGTAATTGTAGTAGTAGCAGCAGCAACAGTAGTTAAAGTTGTTATTGTACGAGTAGTGGCAATTTTAGTAGTAGGAGTAGGTATAGTAGTAGTAGTGGTGTAGTAGTCGTAGTAGTATTAGTAGCTATAGTAGTAGTTGTTGTTGCAGTACTAGTAGTAGCACAGCAGTAGCAGTGGTTGGAGTAGCAAAATTAGTAGTAGAAGCAGTAAAAATAGTTCAAATAGTAGTAGAGGTAGCAACAGTAGCAAAAGTAGAATTAGTATTAGTAGTAGTAATAGAATCAGTAGCCATAGTCATAAAAGTCTCAACTGTAGCAGTAGCCGTAGTAGTACCATTAGCTGTTGTTGTAGTTATAGAAGAAGTAATAGTAGGAGAAGTAGTAGTAGTGCTAGTAGTAGTAGTAGTAGGAGGAGGAGGAGGAGGAGGAGGAGGAGGTAGTAGTAGTGGTGGTGGTGGTGGTAGTTATATAGTAGTATTAGTATAGTCTAGTACTAGTATTAATATAGTAGTTAGGAGCAGTCGTAGTAGTATAAGAAGTGAGTCTAGTTAGTCGTAAGAAAGAAGAGTAGTAAGTCGTAGTAGTAGTAGTAGTTAGTCGTAGCATGTAGTAGTAGTAGCAGTAGTAGTTGTTGGTAGTAGTAGTGGTAGTATGTGGTAGTAGTAGTAGTAAGTAGTATAGTAGTAGTAGTAGTAGTAGTAGTAGTAGTAGTAGTAGTAGTAGTAGTAGTAGTAGTAGTAGTAGTAGTAGTAGTAGTAGTAGTAGTCGTAGTAGTCGTAGTAGTAGTAGTAGTAGTAGTCGTAGTAGTAGTCGTAGTAGTAGTCGTAGTAGTAGTAGTCAGTAGTAGTAGTAGTCAGTAGTAGTAGTAGTCAGTGGTAGTAGTAGTAGTAGTAGTAGTAGTAGTAGTAGTAGTAGTAGTAGTAGTAGTAGTAGTAGTAGTAGTAGCAGTAGTAGTAGTTAGTAGTAGTAGTAGTAGTAGTAGTAGTAGTAGTAGTAGTAGTAGTAGTAGTAGTAGTCGTAGTAGTAGCAACAACAACAGTAGTAGTTATATAGTAGTAGTAGCAGTAGCAGCAACAAGAACCGTAGCAGGGAGTAGTAGTAGTTAGTGTTTGTAGTTGCAGAAGTAATAGTAGCTGAAGTAGTTGCAGTTGTACTTGTAGTCATTGTAGTAGAAGCAGTAGCAATAGTAGCAGCAGTAGTAGTAGTGGTAGTAGAACTAGTATTAGTAGTAGTAGTAGTAACAGCAATAGTAGTAGTAGTATCAGCAGTTGTAGTAGTAGTAGGAGAAGTAGTATTAGTTATTGTTATTATTATTGTAGGGGTAGTTGTTGTTGTTGTTGTTGTTTGCAGTTGTAGTAGCAGTAGTGGTCTTAGTAGTAGTAATAGTAGTTGTAATAGTAGTAGCAGCAATTGTAGCAGTAGTAATAGTAGTAGTGGCAACAACAATAATAGTATTAGTGTAGTAGTAGTCATAGTAGTAGTAGAGGCGGTAGTAGTAGTAGTAATTATAGTAGTAGTAATAGTAGTAGTAGTAGCAGTAGTAGTAGTAGCTGTAGTTGTAGTAGTGGTACTAGTAGTAGCAGTAGTATTAGACGGCACAGTAGTAGTTGTTATCGTAATAGTAGTAGTAGCTGCAGTAGTAGTAGCAGTGGTAGTAGTAGTAGAAGTAGTAGTAGAAGCAGTAGTAGTACTTGAAGTATTAGTAGAAGTAGTAGTTGTAGCAAAAGTAGCAGTAGTAGTGGTAGCAGCAGTAGTATCAATAGTTGAAGTAATTGTAGTCATAATAGTTGTTGTAGTAGTAGTACTAGTAGTAGCAGTAGTTGTTGTAGCAGTATGTGAAGTAGTGGTAGAAGCAGTAGTAATAGTAGCTATCATAGTAGCAATAGTAGTAGTAGTAGTAGTAGTAGAAGTACTAGTGGCAGTAGTAGTAGCTATCATAGTAGCTACAGTAGGAGAAGTAGGAGAAGTAATAGTGGTAGTATCAGTAGTAGTAGTAGCAGCCGTAGTTGTAGCAGTAGTTGTAGTAGTTGTATTGGTAGCAATAGGAGTAGAAGCAATAGCAACAAATGTGGTGGCAGCATTAGTAGTAGTCGCAGTTGTAGTAGTAGTAGCAATAGTAGTAGTAGTAGTAGTGGTGGTGGTAGTCGAAGTAGCAGTAGCATTAGCAGCAGTAGTATTAGCAACAATATCAACACTAGCACCAGCGCAAGTAGTATTATTAGTAGTTGTAGTAGGAGAAGTAGTAGTAGTGGTAGTAATAGCAGTAGTATTAGTAGTGGCGGTAGTAGTAGTAGTCGTAGTAATAGTAGGAGTGGTAGAGGCAGTAGTATTAGTAGTCACATTAGGAACAGTAGTATGAGTAGTAGTAGTAGTAGTAGTAGTAGTAGTAGTGGTAGTAGCAGTAGTAGTAGTCTTAGAAGTAGTTGTAGTAGTCATAGTTGTAGTAGTTATAGTAGTAGTAGTAGTTATACTAGTAGTACCAGTAGTAGTAGTACTAGGAGGAGCAGTAGTAGTAGTAGTTGTAGGAGTAGCAGTAGTACTAATAGTAGTAGTTGCAGTAGTAGTAGAAATAGCAGTAGTAGCAATAGTAGTAGGAGCACTAGGAGTTGCTGAAGTAATAGTAGTAGTTGTTGTGGTCGTTGTGGTAGTAGTAGTAGTACTAGTAGTAATAGCAGTAGTTGTAGTAGTAGTTATAATTATAGAAGTTTTAGTAGTAGCAACAGCAGTAGCAGTAGTAGTTGTTGTAGTTATTGTAGATGTTGTAGTTGTGGTAGTAGCACTAGCAGCATTAGTAGCAGTAGGAGGAATAGTAGTAGTAGCAGTAGTAGTTGCAGTAGTAGCTGAAGTATTAGTAGTAGTAGTAGAAGAAAAAGTAGCAGTAGTTGTCGCATAAGTTTTAGAAGTAGTCGGAGTAGAAGTACTAGTAGTAGCAGTAGTAGTAGTACTACTAGTAGTAGTAGTAATAGTAGTTGTAGTTGCGGTAGTAGCAGTAGCAATGGCAATAGTAGTAGTAGAAGTGGTGGTAGTAGTAGTAGTATTAGTTGTAGTAGTATTAGTTGTAGTGGTATTAGTTGTAGCAGTAGTATTTGCAACAGTAGGAGTAGTTGTAGTATTCGTAGTAGTAGTAGTGGTAGTAGTTGTAGTAGGAGTTGTAGTACAAGTAACAGTAGTTGCTGTAGTTGCAATAGTAGTAGTTGTAATAGTAGTAGTAAAAGTAGTAGTAGTAGTAGTAGTAGTAGTTGTTGTTGTTGTTGTTGTTGTTGTTGTTGTTTTTGTTGTTGTAGTAAATGATGCAGCAGCAGTAGTAGCAGCAATAGTCGCAGTAGTAGTAGTAGTAGTAGTACTAGTTGTATTCGCAGTAGTAATGGTTGTAGTGCCAGTAATATTAGTAATTGTAGTAGTAGTTGGAGAAGTAGTAGTAGGGGTAGTGTTTGTTATTATAGCAGCAGTACCAATAGTAGTAGGATTAGCAGTTGTAGTAGTAGTCACAGTGGTAGTAGGACTATCATTTGTAAAAATAATAGTAGTTATAGTAGAGCAATAGTAGTAACAATTGTAGTAGAAGTAGCAGTTGTATTAGTAGTAGCAGCAGTAGTTGCAGAGCAATAGTAGCAGCAGTTGCAGTAGTCGTAGGAGTCGTAGTGCTATCAATAGCAGCAATAGTAGCATTACCAGTAGTAGTAGGCATAGAAGTAGTAGTAGTTGTTGTTGTGGTGCCAGCAGTAGCAGTAATAGAAGTAGTAGTAGAAGTAGTAGTAGCAGGAGTAGTTGTTGTTGTTGTTGTTGTTGTAGTAGTAGCAGATGTAGTACTAGAAGTAGTAGTAGTAATAGCAGGAGAAAAAGTCGTAGTAGTAGTAGTAGAAGTAGTAGTATTAGTTTTAAGAGTAGTAGTTGTTGTTGTTGTTATAAAAGAAGTAGCAGTTGTAGTAGTAGTAGCAAAAGTTGTTATAGTAGTCATAGTGGTGGTAGTGCTAGTGGCATTAGTAGTTGGCCTAGTAGTAGTAGTGGTAGTAGTAGGAACAGGTGAAATAGTGGTAGCGACAGTAGTAGTTGTAGTAGTGGAAGCAGTACTAGTAGCAAGAGTAGTAGTTGTAGTTGTTGTAGTAGTAGTAGTAGTAGGACTAGCAGCAATTGTGGTACTAGTAGTAGAAGTTACGGCAGCAGTAGAGTAGTAGCAGCGACACCCGCAGTAGCAGCAGTAGTTGTATTAGTAGTTGCGGTAGTCATTGTAGCAGTCGTAGTAACAGTAGTAGTAGCAGCAACAATAGTAGTAGTAGTAGTAGTAGTAGTAGTTGTTGTAGTAGCAGTAGCAGTAGTAGAAGTAGTAGCAAGAATAGTAGTACTAGCATAGTAGCAGTAGTAGTAGAAGTGCAAGAATAGTAGTAGCAGTAGTAGTGGAAGTACCGTTAGTCATTGTAGCAGCAGCAGCAGTAGCAGTATTAGTAGTATTAGTAGTAACAATTGTGGTACCAGAAGAAGTTGTTGTCGGGTAAGCAGTAGTTGTAGAAGTAGTAATAGCAGTAGTAGTAGTAGTAGTAGTAGTAGTTGTTGTTGTTGTTGTTGTTGTTGTTGTTGTTGTAGTAGTAGTAGTAGTAATAGTTGTAGTAGTGGTGGTGGTGGTAGTAATAGTAGTAGCAGAAGTTATACTAGAATTAGCAGTAGCAGTAGTAGTCGTAGCAGTAGTAATCTTAATAGTATAAGTTGTAGTAGAAGTAATAGTAGTAGAAGTAGCAATAGTAGTAGTAGTAGTAGTAGTAGTAATAGTAGTATTAGTACTAGTAGTAGCAGCAGTAGTAGTAGTAGGAGTAATAGTTGTAGCAGTAGTAGTAGTAGAATTAGTAGTCACAGTAGTATTAGCAGTATTAGTAGTAGTAGCAGTAGTACTACAGTAGAATTAGTAGTAGTAGTAGAAGTTGTAGTAGTCTTAGTACTACTTGTAGCAGCAGTAATAGTAGTAGGAGTAATAGTTGTAGCAGTAGTAGTAGTAGTAGTAGCAGGAGTAGTAGTAGTAGTGGTATTAGTACTAGTAGTAGCCATAGTAGTAGTAGAAGCAGTTGTATTAGCAGGAGTAGTAGTTGGAGTAGTAGTAATAGTAAGTAGTAGTAGTACTTGAAGTAGTTGTTGTTGTTGTTGTAGTAGTAGTAGTCATAGTTAGTAGTAGTAGTAGTAATAGGAGTTGTAGTAGTAGTTGTTGTGAGTAATAGTAGCAGTAGTTATTGTTGTTGTAGTAGTAGGAGCAATAGCAGTGGCAGTAGTGGTAGTAGCAGTAGTTGGAGTAGTTGCAGTACTTGAAGTAATAACAGTAGCAGGTGGAGTTGTAGTAGCAGCTACAGCAGTAGTACTCTTGGCAATAGTAGTAGTGGTAGTAGTTGTAGTTGTAGTAGCAGTAGTAGTTGTAGTAGCTAAAGTAGTAGTAGTAGTAGTAAGTGCAGTAGTAGCTGCAGTTATAGTGGTAATAGTTGTCGTAGAAGCTGAGTTGCAGAGGCAATAGTAGTACTAGTTGTAGTAGTTGTAGTAGAAGTAGTAGTAGCAGTAGTAGTACAATCATTATGAGTAGCAATAGCAATAGGAGTAGCAGTAGCAGTAGTAGTAGTAGGAGTGAGAGTAGTAGTAGTACTGGTAGCAGAAGTAGTAGTAGTAGTAGCAGCAATGGTAGTTGTAGTTGTTGCAATAGTAGTAATAGTTGTAGTAGTAGCAACGGCTGCAGTAGTAGTAGCAGCAGCAATAGTAGTAGGAGTAGCAGTAGTGGCAGTAGCATTAGTAGCATTAATTGCAGCAATAGCTGCAATAGTCGCAGCAATGGTTGTAGTTGTAATAGTTGTAGTAGTAGTAGTAGGAGCAACAGTTGTACTAGCATAAGGAGTAGTAGTAGTTGTTGCAATAGTTCCATTAGTACTAGTAGGAGAAGTAGTAGTGGCAGCAACATTAGTAGTAGGAGCCGAAATAGTAGCTGTAGTAGTAGTAGTAGTCACATTAGTAGTAGTACCAAGTAGTATAAGAAATAGTAGTAGCAGCAGCAGTAGTAGTAGTAGCAGTAATATTAGTAGTAGTAACAATTGTAGTAGTAGCAGTTGTAATAATAGTATTATTAGCAGTAGTTGAAGTAGTAGTAGTAGCAGCAATCGTAGAACAAGTAGTAGGAGTGGTTGTAGTAGTAACAGCGGTAGTAGCAGTACAGCTGCAGAAGCAGCAGTTGCAGCAGCAATAGCTGTGGTTATAGTAGTAGTAGGAGCAATAGTCACAGTAGTACTAGCAATAGTTGCAGCAGCAGTAGTAGCTGTGGTAGTTATCATTGTAGGAGTAGTAGTCCTAGTAGTAGTAGGAGTAGTATTTCTAGCTGTAGTACTAGGAGCAGTAGTAGTAGCAATAGGAGGAGTAACAGTTGAGGCAATAGTAGTAATAAATGTCGTAATAGTAATAGTAGGAGTAGTGGCAATCGCAGTAAGAGTAGGAGTAGTAGAATTCATAGTTTTTGTAGTAATTGTAGCAGTAGTAGTAGCAGTTGTAAGAGTAGTTGTAGTAGTAGTAGCAGTGGTAAGAGCAGTTGAAGTAGTAGTAGTTGGAGTAGTAGTAGTATTAGTAGTAGTAGTAGTTGTTGCAATGGTTGTTGCTGTAGTAGTAATACTAGAAGTCGCAGTAGCTGCAGTAGTAGTAGTAGTAGTAGTAGTAGTAGTAGTAGTAGTCATAGTAGGAGTAGCGATAGGAGTATTAGCAGTTGCAGCAGTAGTAGCAGCAGGAGTAGTAGTAGTAGTATTATCAGTAGTTGTAGCAGTAGTAGAAGTAGCAATAGGAGTAGTACTAGCAGTAATAGTAGTAGCATTAGCAACAAGAGTCGCAGTAGTAGTTGTAGTAGTAGTAGCCATGGCATTTGTAGTAGCCATAGGAGTAGTAGTTGTAGCAGCAGCAGTAGTAGTAACAGTTGAAGTAGTAGTAGTAGCAGTAACAGTTGTTGTTGTTGTTGTAGTAGTAGTAGTGGTAGAAGTAGCAGTAGTAGTAGTATGACTAACAGTAGCGATAGTTGCAGTAGTAGGAGTAGGAGTAGTTGTAGTTGTCGTAGTAGGTGTAGAAGTAGTTGTAGTAGTAGTAGCAACAGTAGTAGTAGTAGTAGTAGTCGTAATAGTAGTAGTAGTAGCAATAGTAGTGGACATTGTAGTAGCAGTTCCGCTAGTATTCAAAGCAATTATGGCAGTAGTAGTATGAGATGTAGTAGTAGTAGCAGTTGTAATCATTGCAGTAGTAGTATCTATAGTAGTAGTAGCAGTTGTATTAGTAGTAGCTATAGGAGTCGTAGTACTGGTAGTAGCATTTGCAATAGTAGTAGTATTAACAGGACTAGTAGTTGTAGTAGTTGTAGCAGTAGGAGTATTGGTAGTAGTAATAGTTGTAGCAGCAATAGTAATAATTATAGTAGTTGTTGTTGTTGTTGCAGTTGGAGC
>RXID01018280.1:5000-14201 GCA_005019695.1 Trichopus zeylanicus subsp. travancoricus | reverse complement strand
CCTCTACAACTACTACTACTATTGCTACAACTACAACACTACTACTATAACTAGTTCTACACCACTACTACTACTACTACTACTAATACTATTAGTGCTTCAACAACTTCTTCTACTAGCACTTCTACTACTACTACTACTACTACTAATACTACTGCTACTCACAGTCCTACTACTACTACTTCTACCACTACTGTTACTGCTACTACTTCTACTACTTCTACTCTTACTGCTACTACTACTACTGCTACTATAACAACTCCTACTACTATTGTTGCTACTTCTACTGCTATTACGACTACTACTGCTACTACTTCTTTCGTTATTTATACTATTACTGTTGCTACTACAAAAACACCTACAACTATTGCTACTACTTCTACCACTACTACTACTACTTTTACCACTACTACTACTGCTACTACTTCTACTCTTACTACTACTATTACTACTGCTACTGCAACAACTCCTACTACTCCCACTACTTTTGCTACTACTTCTACTCTTATTGCTACTACTACTACTTCTACTTCTACTCCTACAGCTTCTACTATTGCTACTACTTCTACACTTACTACTACTACTACTACTATAACAACTCCTACTACTACCGCTACTACTTTCACTACTACTTCTACTACTACTATTACTACTAATACTACTATTACTGCAATGACTACTACTACTACTACTCCTCCTCCTCCTACTACTACTACTACTGCTACTTCAACAACTAGTGCTACTACTTCAACTTTGACTCGTAAAACTACTCCTATAACTAGTCCTGCTACTAGTGTTGTAGTAGCGATAGTAGTAGTAGTTGTTATAGTATTAGTAGTAGTTGTAGGAGTACTAGTAGTAGGAGTGGTAGTTGGCATAGGAGGAGGAGGAGTAGTAGTAGTAGGCACAAAAGTAGTGGTAGTACTAGTTGTAGTAGTATTAGTAATAGAAACAATACTAGTAGCAATAGTAGTAGTAGTAGTAGTGATAGTTATAGTGATAGTAGTTGTAGTAGTAGCAAGAGGAGTAGGAGGAGTAGGAGGAGTAGGAGTAGTAGTCATAGTAGTAGTAGTAGTAGTAGCCATAGCAGTCAAAATAGTAGCAGTAGTAGTATTCGTAGTAGGAGTAGTAGAAGCAGTAGGAGTTGTTGTTGTGGTAGTAGTAGTAGGAGTAGAAGTAGGAGTAGTAGTAGTAGAAGTAGTACTAGTGGTATTTGTAGTAGTAATAAGAGTAGTAATCGTTGTTGTAGTAGTAGTAGTAGTAGTGGTAGTAGTAGTAGCAGCAGCAGTTGTTGTTGTTATTGTTGTAGTAGGAGCAGTAGTAATAACAGTAATAGCAATAGTTATAAAAGTAGTAGTAGTTGTTTTAGCAGTCCTAGTCATAGCAGTTATAGTAGTTGTGGCAGCAGTAGTATTACTAGTAATAGTAGGAGTAGCAGTTGTAGTAGCAGTAGTAGCAGTAATAGTAGTAGTAGTAGTAGTAGTGTAGCAGTAGTAGTTGTAGTAGCAAGAGTAGTAGCATTGGTAGTGGTAATAGTAGCGATAGTAGTAGTAGTAGGAGCTTCAGGAGCAGCAATAGCAGCAGTAGGTGCAGTAGTATTAGTAATAGTAGTAGCAGTAGCAAAAGGTGCAGTAGTAGTAGTAGTAGTAATAGTAGCAATAGCAGTAATAGTAGTGGTTGTAGTAATAGCAATAGTAGTAGTTATAGCAAGAGTGGTAGCAATAGTACAAGTAGTAGTAGTCGCAAAAGTTGTAGCAGTAGGATTAGGAGTATTAGGAGTTGGAGAGGTAGTCATAGATGTAGTAGTAGTAACTACCATAATAGTAGTAGTTGCATTAGTTGTAGGAGTAGTAGTAGCAGTAGTAGTTGTAGTAGCAGCAGTAGTAGCTTTAGTAGCAGTAGTAGTAGTTGTTGTTGTAGTAGCTATAGTAGTAGCAATAGTAGTAGTAGTGGTTACAGTAGTAGTAGCAGTAGTGACTATAGTAGTAGCAATAGTAGTTGTAGTTGAAGCCATAGTTGCAGTAGTTGCCATAGTAGTGGTAATAATAATAGCAATAGCAAAAGTAGTATTAGTAGTAGTTGTAGTAGTAGTAGTAGTAGCAATAGTCATAGTAGTAGTTGTAGTGGTAGTACTACTTGTAGTAGTAGTCATAGGAAAAGTAGTAGCAGTAGCACAAGTAATAGTAGATATAGAAGCAGTGGTAGTAGCAGTAGTAGTAGTAGGAGATGTAGTAGTAGTTGAAGTAGTAGTAGTGGTAGTAGCAACACCAAAAGCAGTAGTTGTTGTAGTAGTAGTAGTAGTTGTTGTTGTTATAGTAGGCGTAGCTGTAGCGGAAGCTACAGTAGAAGTAGTAGTACTATTAGTAGTGGTAGGCGCAATACTAGTAGCAGTATTGGTTGTAGTAATAACAACAATAATAGCAGCAACAGTTGTAGTAGTAGTTGTAGTGACTGCAATAGTTGGAGTAGAAGTAGTAGTAGTAGTAGTAGCATCAATAGGAGCAGTAGTAGTAGTATTAGTATTAGCAGTAGCAGAAGTAGGAGTTATGATGGTAATAGTTGTAGCAGTAGTAGCAAGAGTAGTAGTAGTAGTGGTCGTAGCAGAAGCAGTTGTGGGAGAAGAAGTATTAGCAATTGTACTAGTAGAAATAGTAGTAGGACTACTACTAGTAGTGGTTGCAATAGTAGTAGTAGCCATAGTAGTAGTAGTATTAGTTGTAGTACTGGTAGAAGTAGCAGTAGTAATAATAGTAGTGGTAGTAGCGCTAGCAGTAGTACAAATAGTAGTAATAGGAGAAGTAGTAGCAGCAGCAGTAGTAGTTGTAGTAGTTGCAGTAGTATTAGGAGTAGGAGAACTAGTTGTAGATGTACTAGTAGTACCATCAACGATTGTAGTAGCAACAACAACAATTGCAGTTGTAGTAGTTGCATTAGTTGTAGAAGTAATAGTAGTAGGAGTAGTAGTAGCAGTAGTAGTAGAAGTAGTAGCTACATTAGTAACAGTAGGAGCTTTAGTAGCAGTATTAGTTATAGTAGTAGCTGTTGTAGCAGCAGTAGTAATATTAATAGTAGCAGTAGAAGTAGCAAGAGTAGTTGTAGTAATGATAGTAGTAGTAGTAGTAGCAATAGCCATAGTAGTAGTAGTGGTAGTAGTGGTAGTAGTACTAGTAGTAGCAGTCATAGCAAAAGTAGTATCAGCAGTACAAGCAGTACGAGAAATATATGCAGTAGCAGTAGCAGAAGCAATCATAGTAGTAACAATACAAGTAGTAGTAGGAGATGTAGTTGTTGTAGTAGTAGTAGTAGTAGAAACAACAACAATAATAGCAGCAGCAACAATAATAATGGTAGTAGTTGTTGTAGCAATGATAACAGTAGTAGTAGTAGTAGTAATAGTAGCAGTAGTCGAAGTTACAGTAGTAGTAGTAGTATTAGTAGTGATAGCCACAGTACTATTATTAGTTATAACAGTAGCAGTTGTAGTAGTGGTGGTAGTAGCAATAGGAGTAGTTATAGTGACACCAGCAATGGTAGCAATAGTAGTAGTAGTAGCAGTAGCTGCAGTTGTTGTAGTAGTATTAGCTCTAGCAGTAGTATTAGTTATGGTAGTAGCAGGTCTAGTAGAAGTAGCAGCGGTAGTAGTAGTTATGGTAATAGCAGCATCAGCTATAGTAGAAGAAGTAGCAGTAGTTGTAGTAGTAGCAGGAGTAGTATTACTACTACTAGTAGTTGGTGCAGTAGTTGTAGTAGCAGTAATAGTAGTTGCAGTAGCAGTAATAGTAGTATTAGTTGTAGTAGTAGTAGAAGTAGTAGTACTAGTAGTAGTTGTAGCTATGGTAGTAGTAATAGTTAGCCGTAGTAGTAGGTGTAGCAGCAGTAGTAGTAGTTGTTGTAGTAGTAGTAGTAGTAGTTGGAGTAGTAGTACTAGTAGCAGTCGTAGTAGTAGCAGATGGTGTAGTAGTACGAGTAGCAATAATAGCAGGAGCAATAACAATAGTAGTAGCAGTAGTAGTACGAGCAGTAGCAGTAGAGGTAGCGGTAGTAGTTGCTGTAGTAGTAGAAGCAGTAGTTGTAGTATGTCAAGTAATAGTAGTGGTAGTAGTAGCAGTAGTAGGAGTAGTTGTAGTAGTAGTAGTAGTTGTTATTGTTGTTGTTGTTGTTGTGTAGTAGTAGTAGCATTACTAGTAGCAACAGAAGCAATAGTAGTAGTAGTAGCAGCAGCAGCAGTAGTGGTAGTAGTGGTAGTATTAGTAGTCACAGCAGTAGTTGTAGTTGTAGTAGTAGCAATAATAGTACTTGTAGTAGTAGTAGTAACCGAAGTGGTTGTAGTAGTAGTAGTAGTTGTTGTTGTTGTTGTTGTACAAGTAGTTGTAGTAGTAGTACTAGTAGTATTAGTAGTAGTAGTACTAGAAGTAGTAGAAGTAGTAATAATAGTAGTAGTAGTTGTTGTAGTAGAAGCTGTAGCAATAGTAGTAGTAGTTGTAGAAGTTGCAGTAGTAGTAGTAGAAGTAATAGTTCTAGTGGTAGTAGTATGAGTAGTAGTATTACTTATAGTAATAGTAGTAGTAGTAGTAGTAATAGTCATAGTAGGAGGAGTAATAGCATTAGTTGGAATAGCAGTACTTGTAGCAACAAAAGTAGTAGCAGAAGTTGCAATAATATTAGGAGTATTAGTAACAGTAGGAGTAGTAGTAGTACTAGTAATTGTAGTAGGAGTATTAGTAGTAGTAGCAGTAGTAGTAATAACAACAGCAAAAAGAGCTTAAGTAGTAGTAATTGTAGTAGTTCGAGCACTAGTTGCATTAGTAGTAGTAGTCCTAGTAGTTGCAGCAGCAGTAGTTGTTGTAGTAGTAGTAATGAAAGTGGTAGTCGTAATAGTAGTAGTAGCACTAGTAGTAATAGGAGTAGAAGTACTTGTTGTAGTAGTAGCAGTAATAGTAATATTAGTTGTAATTGTAGTAGGAGGAGAAGTAGTAGCAGTAGTAGTACCTGTAGTTGTAGTAGTAGTAGTAGTTGTTGTTGTTGTTGTAGTAGTAGTAGTAGTAGCAGCACTAATTGTAGTAGTACTAGCAGTAGTAGAAGTAGTAGTAGTATTCGAGGGAGTAGCCGTGGTAATAGCGGAAGTAGTAGTAGTAGTATTAGTAGCAGTAGTAATAGTAGTAGATGTAGTAGTGTAGTAGTAGTAGTGGTTATAGTAGTGTAGCAGTAGTAGCAGTAGCAGTAGAAGTAGAGGTAGTAGTAGCAGTAGCGGCAACAGTTATAGTAGTTGTAGTAGCAGCAGTAGTCGTAGTAGTAGTAGTCATAGTAGTAGTAGCAAGAGTTGTAGTAGTAGATGTAGTTGTCGTAGCAACAGAAGCAACAGCAGTAGTATTTGTAGCTGTACTAGTAGCAGTAGTAGTAATAGGAGTTGTAGGAGTAGTAGTAGTGAAAGTAGTAATCGTAGTAGTAGCGTTAATAGTAACAGAGATAGTAGAAATAGCAGAAGTAATAGTCATGTTACTAGTAGTCTCATTAGTGGAATAGTAGTTGTAGTAGTACTAGAAGTAGCAGTAGTAGTAGTGGTGGTAGCTGTAGTAGTAGTAGTAGTACTAGTAGTAGTAGTAGTAGCAGTAGTAGTGGTAGTAATAGTAGTAGTAGTAGTAGTAGCTATAGTAGTGGTCGTTGGGGTAGTAGCAGCAGCAGCAGCAATAGTAGTAATAGTAGTAGTAGTAGTTTTGGTCATTATAGCAATAGTAGTTGTTGTTGTATAGTAGTAGTAGTAACAGTACTAGTAGTAGAAGTAGCAGTAGTAGGAAAAAAAGTAGTAGAAGTAGTAGGAGTAGCAGTAGCAGTAGTAGTAGTAGTTGAAGTTGCGGTAGCAGTAGTTGTAGTTGCGGTACTAGTAGCAGTAGCAGTAGCAATAGCAGTATTTGCAGCAAGTGTAGCAGTTGTAGTAGTAGCTTTAGTAACAGTAGTAGTAGAATTCAGTTGTAGTAGTAGTAGCTGTTGTAGCCGTAATTGTAGTAGTAATTGCAGTAGTGGTTACAACTAAAGTAGCTGTGCTAGTAGCAGCAATAGTAGTAGTAGCAGGAGTAACAGAAGCCATAGTTGCAGTAGTAGTTGTAGTAGTAGTAGTAGTAGTAGTAGTAGTGGTAGTAATAGTAGTAGTAGTAGTGGTAGCTGTAGTAGTGGTCATTGGAGCAGTAGCAGTAATAGCAGCAATAGTAGTAGTAGTAGTAGTAGTAGTAGTTGTAGTCATTATAACAATAGTAGTAGTCATTGTAATAGTAGTAGTAGTAACAGTACTAGTAGTAGAAGTAGCAGTAGTAGGAAAAAAAGTAGTATAAGTAGTAGGAGTAGCAGTAGTAGTAGTAGTTGTTGTTGTAGTTGCGGTAGCAGTAGTTGTAGTTGCGGTACTAGTAGCAGTAGCAGCAGCAGTAGCAATTTTTTTAGCAAGTGTAGCAGTTGTGGAAGTAGCTTTAGTAGCAGTAGTAGTAGAATTAGCAGTTGTAGTCGTAGTAGTTGTTGTAGCTGTAGTTGTAGTAGTAATAACAGTAGTGCTTATAGCTGAAGTAGTTGTGGTAGTATTACCAATAGTAGTAGTAGCAGGAGTAACAGAAGCCATAGTTGCAGTAGTAGTAGTTGTGGAAGTAGTAGTAGTAGTAGTAGTAGTAGTAGTAGTATCCATATTAGTAGAATTGGTTGTGGTAGTAGTATTAGTGGTAGTAGTAGTAGTTATTGCTAGAGTAGTAGTCGGAGTAGGAGTGGGAGTAGAAGTAGTAGTAGTACTAGTAGTAGTAACAGTTGTAGTAATAGTTGGAGTAGTACTTGTAGGTCTAGGAGTTGCACCAGGAGCAGGAGAAGCAACAATAGTAGTAGTGGTAGCAGTGGTGGTAGCCCAAGTAGCAGTAATAGAAGTAGCACTGGTAGTAGTAGTATAAGTAGCAGTAGTAGCAGTAGTAGTAGTAGTAGCTCTAGTAGTTGTTGTAAAAGTAGTAGTAGTTGTAGTATGAGAAGGAGGAGCAGTAGTAGTAGTAGAACAGGTAGTAGTAGTAGTGGAAGTAGTAGCAGGAATAGTGGTAGTATAAGTAGTAGCAGTAATAAGAAGAGGAGTAGTAGCAGAAGTAGTAGTAGGGATAGCAGTAAGAGGAGTAGTTGTAGTAGTAGTAGTATAGTAGTAGTAGTGGTAGTAGTAGTCGTTGTAGTTGTCGTAGCAGCAATAGTAGTATAGTAATAGTAGTAGTAGTAGTCGTAGTAGTTGTAGTAGTAGTAGTAGTAGTAGTAGTAGTGGTAGTAGTAGTGGTAGTTGTAGTAGTAGTAGTAGTAGTAGTAGTAGTAGTAGTAGTAGTAGTAGTAGTAGTACTAGCAGCACTAGTACCAGTAGTAGCAGTAGCAGTAGCAGTAGTAGAAGCAGTGGTAGTGGTAGTAGAAGTAGTAGTAGCAATGGTAATAGTAGTAGTTGTAGTAGTAGTAGTAGTACTAGTAGTAGTAGTAGTAGTAGTAGTAGTAGTAGTAGTAGTAGTAGTAGTTGCAGTAGCATTAGGTGTAGTAATAGTAGTAGTAGGACTAGAAGTAGTACTTGTAGTAGGAGTTTTAGTTGTTGTGCAATTGTCATAGCTGAATTGGTAGTAGTAGAGGCAGTAGTTGTAGTAGTAGTAGTTACAATAGTAGTTGTTGTTGTTGTCGTTGTAGTACTTGTAGTAGTAGTAGTAGAAGCAGCAGCAATATTGGTAGTAGTGGTAGTTGTAGTAGTAGAATTAGTAGTAGTAATATTCGTAGTATTAGTTGTAGTAGTACAAGTAGTATTGGTAGTAGTAGAAGTAGTAGCGGTAGAAGTAGTAGTAGTAGTAGCGGTAGTAGCTGCAGCGGCGGTGGTTGTAGTGGTAGTAGTAGTTGTAATAGTAGTTATAATAGCAGCAGTACTAGTAGTAGCAGTAGTAGCTGCAGCAGGTACTAGTAGCCACAGTCTTAGTAGTTGCTATGTTAGTAGTAGTAGTGGTAGTAGTAGTAGCAGGACCAACAACAATTATAGCAGAAGTAGCCATACTATTAGTTGTAGTAGTGGCAGTAGCAGTGGTTGTTGGTGCAATAGTAGAAGTAGTAGTAGTAGAAGTAGTAGTAGTAGAAGTAATAGCAGTAGTAGTTGCAGTTGCAGTTGCAGTGTTAGAAGTAATAATAGTAGTAGTAGAAGTATTAGTAGTAATTGAAGTAGTAGTAGTAGTGCTAGTAGTAATAGTAGTAGTAGTAATAGTAGTAGCAAAAGTAGTAGTACCAGTAGCAGTAGAAGAAGTAGTAGTAGCAGCAGAGCAAGTAGTAGTAGTAGTAGTATAAGTAGTAATAGTTGTAGTACCTGTAGTAGCAGCAGAAGCAGTGGTAGCTAAGGTAGCAGTAGTAGCCGGAGTAGCAATAGTAGTAGTAGCAGAAATAGTAGTGGTAGTGTAGCACTAACAGTAGTAGAAGTAGTAGTAGTAGTATTAGCAGAAGTACAAAAAATAGTGTAGCAGTAGTAGTAATACTAGCATAAGTGGCAGCAGAAGTAGTTCTTGTAGTAGTAGTAGAACAGTATTTGTAGTTGTAGTAGTAGTAGCAATAGTAGCAATAGAGTAGTAGTTGTAGTAGTAGTAGATGCAGTAGTAGTAGTAGCAACAGGAGTAGTAGAAGTAATAGTAGTAGCAGTAGCAATTGCAATAGTAGTAGTAGTAGTAGTTGCAATATCAGTAGTTGTAGTTGTGGTAGCAGTAGTAGTAGTCATAGTAGTAGTAGTAGTAGTAGTAGTAGTAGCATCAGTTGTAGTAGTTGCAGCAGTAGTAGTAGTTGTAATAGGCATAGTAGCAGAAGTAGCAGAAGTATAAATAGTAGTAATAATAGTAGTAGAAGAAGAAGAAGAAGTAGTAGTAGTTGTAGTCATAGTAGTAATAGGAGGATTAGTAGTAGTACTAGTGTCTGAAGGAGTAGTGGTAGCTGTTGTAGTAGTAGAAGGACGAGGAGGAGGAGTAGGAGTAGTAGTAGGAATAGGTGTAGGAGAAGTTGTGGTAGTAGGTGTAGTCATAGTATTAGCTACTATCGCGACAACAGTAGTAGTAGTAGCAGCAGCCGTAGCAGCAGAAGCCGTAGCGGTAGTAGTGGTAGCAAGAGTCATACTATTAGAAGTAGTAGTAGTATTAGTAGAGGTAGTAGTAGTTGGTGAGGTTGTAGTAGTAGTAGAATTGATAGCCATAGCAG
>RXID01018277.1:0-14321 GCA_005019695.1 Trichopus zeylanicus subsp. travancoricus | reverse complement strand
TTTTTGGTGATATTTTCTATTTTTACCAATTCTCTACATTTTTTGCAAAATTAATGAATTTTGAAATATTTTTTTATGTTTTTGAGCTTTCAAGGGAGTTTTTTATGCTTTATTATATTTTTATGGAATTTTATCATTTTCTATACTGTCATAATATTTCTATGATTTTTTTTCCTAAGTCAAAGATTCTAATTTCCTTGCGTGCCACTTAAAAAAAAAATTCAATCATGCTTGGAAAACTTACTTACAAAATGAAAATTCATATTTAACCTCATAATGTGAAAAATTCGAAAAAAGTCGAGTATTTTAAAAACATATTTATCCTCATAATCTGAAAAAATGAAATCGCTTATTCGATTAGAAAACCCTAATTTTTACAAATATGACTCCTACGAAAAGAAAATTTCATATTTAACCTTAAAGGGCTTAATTTTCGCATATATACCGTTTTGAAAAAAAAAAATTAACCAGAAAACTATTTTGGACATGTATACCTCTCAAAAATTGAAATTGAAGACTCAATTTCAAAATCTTAATTATCGCATATATACCCCTTTAGAGAATGAAATGCATATTCAAAACATAATTTTTTTAAAAACTTTTTATAGTTTCTAGGATTTTTTTTATATTTTCACGAAGTTTAAGGAGTTTTTTGGCATTTCTCTAATTTCACGGAGTTTCAGAGCTTTTTCTTTGTTATTTTGTACTTTCACCAGTTTTCTACATATTTTGCAAATTTAACGTATCTTGTATTTTATTTACTTTGAAGCATTTTTTTCCTCAATTTTTGAACTTTCAAGGGAGATTTCCTCATAATTTTTTATATTTTTGGAAAATTTTATGGTTTTCCATACTTGCATAATTTTTCTGTGATTTTTTTCCTCCTTCTAAAAATTTAATTTATTGGCATATGCCACTTAAAAAAAATTCAAAGTTGCTCGGAAAACATCCCTTCAAATTGAAAATACATATTTAACCTCGTAACGTAGGAGGTAAGAATGAAGTAAAGTATTTTAAAACTTATTTTGCGGTTTGACAAATTAATATGTAATTATAGTGCATAGTTAATAATTTTTGTATTTGTTTTACGTTTCAAGGATGTTTTTTTAAGGTTTTTTGAACTTCGAGTGTGGGTTTTTCATATATCTTTATAGTTTTTGGGAGTTTATGATTTTCTATACTTTGAAAAATTTACCCGGTGAGTTTTTTGCCTCATTTGAAAATTTCAATTTACTTGCGTACAACGCTTAAAAAAATTCCAAACTTTCTTGGAAACTTATCTAAAAAATGAAAATACATATTACCCGCGTAAGGAAAAAAATTCGAAAGCAATAAAGTACTGCAAAAAATTATTTTGCCTCATAACTTGAAAAAGGAAATCGCATATTCAATAGAAAAAAGAACTCATTTTCACATATATGTCTCTTTCAAAAAAAAATTTTCATATTTCACCTGAAAGAACTTAATTTTCGAATATAAACCGCTTTGGAAGTGGGAAATTACGTAGAGAAAAGTTTTTGGCATATATATCTCTTAAGAACTAAAATGGAAGACTCAATCTGAAATTTTACTTATCGCATATATACCCCTTTAGAGAACGAAATGCATATTTAAATGAGAATTTTTATGGTTTTTTGTAGTTTCAGGGATTTTTTTCTACTTTCATGAAGTTTGAGGGTTCTTTTAAGATTTCCACGATTTTATGGACTTTGGGAGGGTTTTTGGTGATATTTTCTATTTTTACCAATTCTCTACATTTTTTGCAAAATTAATGAATTTTGAAATATGTTTTTTATGCTTTATTATATTTTTATGGAATTTTATGATTTTCTATACTGTCATAATATTTCTATGATTTTTTTTCCTAATTCAAAGATTCTAATTTCCTTGCGTGCCACTTAAAAAAAAAATTCAATCATGCTTGGAAAACTTACTTACAAAATGAAAATTCATACTTAACCTCATAATTTGAAAAATTCGAAAAAAGTCGAGTATTTTAAAAACATATTTATCCTCATAATCTGAAAAAATAAAATCGCTGATTCGATTAGAAAACCCTGATTTTTACATATATGACTCCTACAAAAAGAAAATTTCATATTTAACCTTAAAGGGCTTAATTTTCGCATATATCCCGTTTTGAAAAAAAAAATTAACCAGAAAACTATTTTGGACATGTATACCTCTCAAAAATTGAAATTGAAGACTCAATTTCAAAATCTTAATTATCGCATATATACCACTTTAGAGAATGAAATGCATATTCAGAACATAAGTTTTTTAAAAAATTTTTATAGTTTCTAGGATTTTTTTTATATTTTCACGAAGTTTAAGGAGTTTTTTGGGATTTCTCTAATTTCACGGAGTTTCAGAGCTTTTTCTTTGTTATTTTGTACTTTCACCAGTTTTCTACATATTTTGCAAATTTAACGTATCTTGTATTTTATTTACTTTGAAGCATTTTTTTCCTCAATTTTGAACTTTCAAGGGAGATTTCCTCATAATTTTTTATATTTTTGGAAAATTTTATGGTTTTCCATACTTGCATAATTTTTCTGTGATTTTGTTCCTCCTTCTAAGAATTTAATTTATTTGCATATGCCACTTTGAAAAAAATTCAAAGTTGCGCGGAAAACATCCCTTAAAATTGAAAATACATATTTAACCTCGTAACGTAGCAAGTTAAATTGAAGTAAAGTATTTTTAAAACTTATTTTGCGCTTTTACAAATTATCTGTAATTATTGCATATTTAATAAATTTTGTATTTTTTTTACGTTCATGGGTTATTTTTTAGGTTTTTGAACTTTCGAGTGTGGGTTTTCATATATCTTTATATTTTTTGGGAATTTTATGATTTTCTATACTTTGCAAAATTTTCTGTGATTTTTTGCCTCATTTGAAAATTTCAATTTACTTGCGTACACCGCTTAAAAAAATTCAAACTTTCTTGGAAAACTTATCTAAAAAATGAAAATACATATTACCGCGTAAGGAAAAAAATTCGAAAGCAATAAAGTACTGCAAAAAATTATTTTGCCTCATAACTTGAAAAAGGAAATCGCATATTCAATAGAAAAAAGAACTAATTTTCACATATACGTCTCTTTCAAAAAAAATTTTTCATATTTAACCTGAAAGAACTTAATTTTCGAATATAAACCGCTTTGGAAGTGGGAAATTACGTAGAGAAAAGTTTTTGGCATATATATCTCTTAAGAACTAAAATGGAAGACTCAATCTGAAATTTTACTTATCGCATATATACCCCTTTAGAGAACGAAATGCATATTTAAAAGAGAATTTTTATGGTTTTTTGTAGTTTCAGGGATTTTTTCTACTTTCATGAAGTTTGAGGGTTCTTTTAAGATTTCCACGATTTTATGGACTTTGGGAGGGTTTTTTGTGATATTTTCTATTTTTAACAATTCTCTACATATTTTGCAAAATTAATGAATTTTGAAATATTTTTTTTATGTTTTTGAGCTTTCAAGGGAGTTTTTTATGCTTTATTATATTTTTATGGAATTTTATGATTTTCTATACAGTCATAATATTTCTTTGATTTTTTTTCCTAATTCAAAGATTCTAATTTCCTTGCGTGCCACTTAAAAAAAAATTCAATCATGCTTGGAAAACTTACTTACAAAATGAAAATTCATATTTAACCTCATAATGTGAAAAATTCGAAAAAAGTCGAGTATTTTAAAAACATATTTATCCTCATAATCGGAAAAAATAAAATCGCTGATTCGATTAGAAAACCTTGATTTTTACAAATATGACTCCTACAAAAAGAAAATTTCATATTTAACCTTAAAGGGCTTAATTTTCGCATATATACCGTTTTGAAAAAAGAAAATTAACCAGAAAACTATTTTGGACATGTATACCTCTCAAAAATTGAAATTGAAGACTCAATTTCGAAATCTTAATTATCGCATATATACCCCTTTAGAGAATGAAATGCATATTCAAAACAAAATTTTTTTAAAAAATTTTTATAGTTTCTAGGATTTTTTTTATATTTTCACGAAGTTTAAGGAGTTTTTTGGGATTTCTCTAATTTCACGGAGTTTCAGAGCTTTTTCTTTGTTATTTTGTACTTTCACCAGTTTTCTACATATTTTGCAAATTTAACGTAGCTTGTATTTTATTTACTTTGAAGCATTTTTTTCCTCAATTTTTGAACTTTCAAGGGAGATTTCCTCATAATTTTTTATATTTTTGGAAAATTTTATGGTTTTCCATACTTGCATAATTTTTCTGTGATTTTGTTCCTCCTTCTAAGAATTTAATTTATTTGCATATGCCACTTTGAAAAAAATTCAAAGTTGCTCGGAAAACATCCCTTAAAATTGAAAATACATATTTAACCTCGTAACGTAGCAAGTTAAATTGAAGTAAAGTATTTTTAAAACTTATTTTGCGCTTTTACAAATTATCTGTAATTTTTGCATATTTAATAAATTTTGTATTTTTTTACGTTCAAGGGATGTTTTTAGGTTTTTGAACTTTCGAGTGTGGGTTTTCATATATCTTTATATTTTTTGGGAATTTTATGATTTTCTATACTTTGAAAAATTTTCTGTGATTTTTTGCCTCATTTGAAAATTTCAATTTACTTGCGTACACCGCTTAAAAAAATTCAAACTTTCTTGGAAAACTTATCTAAAAAATGAAAATACATATTACCGCGTAAGGAAAAAAATTCGAAAGCAATAAAGTACTGCAAAAAATTATTTTGCCTCATAAATCAAAAAATGAAATCGCATATTCAATAAAGAAAAGAACTGATTTTCACTTATACGTCTCTTTCAAAAAACGATTTTCATATTTAACCTGAAAGAACTTAATTTTCGAATATAAACCGCTTTGAAAGTAGAAAATTACGTAGAGAAAAGTTTTTGGCATATATATGTCTTAAGAACTAAAATGGAAGACTCAATCTGAAATTTTACTTATCGCATATATACCCCTTTAGAGAACGAAATGCATATTTAAAAGAGAATTTTTATGGTTTTTGTAGTTTCAGGGATTTTTTCTACTTTCATGAAGTTTGAGGGTTCTTTTAAGATTTCCACGATTTTATGGACTTTGGGAGGGTTTTTGGTGATATTTTCTATTTTTACCAATTCTCTACATTTTTTGCAAAATTAATGAATTTTGAAATTTTTTTTTATGTTTTTGAGCTTTCAAGGGAGTTTTTTATGCTTTATTATATTTTTATGGAATTTTATGATTTTCTATACTGTCATAATATTTCTATGATTTTTTTCCTAATTCAAAGATTCTAATTTCCTTGCGTGCCACTTAAAAAAAAAATTCAATCATGCTTGGAAAACTTACTTACAAAATGAAAATTCATATTTAACCTCATAATGTGAAAAATTCGAAAAAAGTCGAGTATCTTAAAAACATATTTATCCTCATAATCTGAAAAAATAAAATCGCTGATTCCATTAAAAAACCCTGATTTTTACATATATGACTCCTACAAAAAGAAAATTTCATATTTAACCTTAAAGGGCTTAATTTTCGCATATATACCGTTTTGAAAAAAGAAAATTAACCAGAAAACTATTTTGGACATATATACCTCTCAAAAATTGAAATTGAAGACTCAATTTCAAAATCTTAATTATCGCATATATACCCCTTTAGAGAATGAAATGCATATTCAAAACATAATTTTTTTAAAAAATTTTTATAGTTTCTAGGATTTTTTTTATATTTTCACGAAGTTTAAGGAGTTTTTTGGGATTTCTCTAATTTCACGGAGTTTCAGAGCTTTTTCTTTGTTATTTTGTACTTTCACCAGTTTTCTACATATTTTGCAAATTTAACGTATCTTGTATTTTATTTACTTTGAAGCATTTTTTTCCTCAATTTTTGAACTTTCAAGGGAGATTTCCTCATAATTTTTTATATTTTTGGAAAATTTTATGGTTTTCCATACTTGCATAATTTTTCTGTGATTTTGTTCCTCCTTCTAAGAATTTAATTTATTTGCATATGCCACTTTGAAAAAAATTCAAAGTTGCTCGGAAAACATCCCTTAAAATTGAAAATACATATTTAACCTCGTAACGTAGCAAGTTAAATTGAAGTAAAGTATTTTTAAAACTTATTTTGCGCTTTTACAAATTATCTGTAATTATTGCATATTTAATAAATTTTGTATTTTTTTTACGTTCATGGGTTATTTTTAAGTTTTTGAACTTTCGAGTGTGGGTTTTCATATATCTTTATATTTTTTGGGAATTTTATGATTTTCTATACTTTGAAAAATTTTCTGTGATTTTTTGCCTCATTTGAAAATTTCAATTTACTTGCGTACACCGCTTAAAAAAATTCAAACTTTCTTGGAAAACTTATCTAAAAAATGAAAATACATATTACCCGCGTAAGGAAAAAAATTCGAAAGCAATAAAGTACTGCAAAAAATTATTTTGCCTCATAAATCAAAAAATGAAATCGCATATTCAATAAAGAAAAGAACTGATTTTCACTTATACGTCTCTTTCAAAAAACGATTTTCATATTTAACCTGAAAGAACTTAATTTTCGAATATAAACCGCTTTGAAAGTAGAAAATTACGTAGAGAAAAGTTTTTGGCATATATATCTCTTAAGAACTAAAATGGAAGACTCAATCTGAAATTTTACTTATCGCATATATACCCCTTTAGAGAACGAAATGCATATTTAAAAGAGAATTTTTATGGTTTTTTGTAGTTTCAGGGATTTTTTCTACTTTCATGAAGTTTGAGGGTTCTTTTAAGATTTCCACGATTTTATGGACTTTGGGAGGGTTTTTGGTGATATTTTCTATTTTTACCAATTCTCTACATTTTTTGCAAAATGAATGAATTTTGAAATATTTTTTTTATGTTTTTGAGCTTTCAAGGGAGTTTTTTATGCTTTATTATATTTTTATGGAATTTTATGATTTTCTATACTGTCATAATATTTCTATGATTTTTTTTCCTAATTCAAAGATTCTAATTTCCTTGCGTGCCACTTAAAAAAAAAATTCAATCATGCTTGGAAAACTTACTTACAAAATGAAAATTCATATTTAACCTCATAATGTGAAAAATTCGAAAAAAGTCGAGTATTTTAAAAACATATTTATCCTCATAATCTGAAAAAATAAAATCGCTGATTCGATTAGAAAACCCTGATTTTTACATATATGACTCCTACAAAAAGAAAATTTCATATTTAACCTTAAAGGGCTTAATTTTCGCATATATACCGTTTTGAAAAAAGAAAATTAACCAGAAAACTATTTTGGACATATATACCTCTCAAAAATTGAAATTGAAGACTCAATTTCAAAATCTTAATTATCGCATATATACCCCTTTAGAGAATGAAATGCATATTCAAAACATAATTTTTTTTAAAAAATTTTTATAGTTTCTTCTAGGATTTTTTTTATATTTTCACGAAGTTTAAGGAGTTTTTTGGGATTTCTCTAATTTCACGGAGTTTAGAGCTTTTTCTTTGTTATTTTGTATTACTTCACCAGTTTTCTACATATTTTGCAAATTTAACGTATCTTGTATTTTATTTACTTTGAAGCATTTTTTTCCTCAATTTTTGAACTTTCAAGGGAGATTTCCTCATAATTTTTTATATTTTTGGAAAATTTTATGGTTTTCCATACTTGCATAATTTTTCTGTGATTTTGTTCCTCCTTCTAAGAATTTAATTTATTTGCATATGCCACTTTGAAAAAAATTCAAAGTTGCTCGGAAAACATCCCTTAAAATTGAAAATACATATTTAACCTCGTAACGTAGCAAGTTAAATTGAAGTAAAGTATTTTTAAAACTTATTTTGCGCTTTTACAAATTATCTGTAATTTTTGCATATTTAATAAATTTTGTATTTTTTTACGTTCAAGGGATGTTTTTAGGTTTTTGAACTTTCGAGTGTGGGTTTTCATATATCTTTATATTTTTTGGGAATTTTATGATTTTCTATACTATGAAAAATTTTCTGTGATTTTTTGCCTCATTTGAAAATTTCAATTTACTTGCGTACACCGCTTAAAAAAATTCAAACTTTCTTGGAAAACGTATCTAAAAAATGAAAATACATATTACCCGCGTAAGGAAAAAAATTCGAAAGCAATAAAGTACTGCAAAAAATTATTTTGCCTCATAAATCAAAAAATGAAATCGCATATTCAATAAAAAAAAGAACTGATTTTCACTTATACGTCTCTTTGAAAAAACGATTTTCATATTTAACCTGAAAGAACTTAATTTTCGAATATAAACCGCTTTAAAAGTCGAAAATTACGTAGAGAAAAGTTTTTGGCATATATATCTCTTAAGAACTAAAATGGAAGACTCAATCTGAAATTTTACTTATCGCATATATACCCCTTTAGAGAACGAAATGCATATTTAAAAGCGAATTTTTATGGTTTTTTGTAGTTTCAGGGATTTTTTCTACTTTCATGAAGTTTGAGGGTTCTTTTAAGATTTCCACGATTTTATGGACTTTGGGAGGGTTTTTGGTGATATTTTCTATTTTTACCAATTCTCTACATTTTTTGCAAAATTAATGAATTTTGAAATATTTTTTTTCATGTTTTGAGCTTTCAAAGGAGTTTTTTATGCTTTATTATATTTTTATGGAATTTTATGATTTTCTATACTGTCATAATATTTCTATGATTTTTTTTCCTAATTCAAAGATTCTAATTTCCTTGCGTGCCACTTAAAAAAAAAAATTCAATCATGCTTGGAAAACTTACTTACAAAATGAAAATTCATATTTAACCTCATAATGTGAAAAATTCGAAAAAAGTCGAGTATTTTAAAAACATATTTATCCTCCTAATCTGAAAAAATAAAATCGCTGATTCAATTAGAAAACCCTGATTTTTACATATATGACTCCTACAAAAAGAAAATTTCATATTTAACCTTAAAGGGCTTAATTTTCGCATATATACCGTTTTGAAAAAAGAAAATTAACCAGAAAACTATTTTGGACATATATACCTCTCAAAAATTGAAATTGAAGACTCAATTTCGAAATCTTAATTATCGCATATATACCCCTTTATAGAATGAAATGCATATTCAAAACATAATTTTTTTAAAAAATTTTTATAGTTTCTAGGATTTTTTTTATATTTTCACGAAGTTTAAGGAGTTTTTTGGGATTTCTCTAATTTCACGGAGTTTCAGAGCTTTTTCTTCGTTATTTTGTACTTTCACCAGTTTTCTACATATTTTGCAAATTTAACGTATCTTGTATTTTATTTACTTTGAAGCATTTTTTTCCTCAATTTTTGAACTTTCAAGGGAGATTTCCTCATAATTTTTTATATTTTTGGAAAATGTTATGGTTTTCCATACTTTGCAGAAATTTTTCTGTATTTTTTCCTCCTTCTAAGAATTTAATTTATTTGCATATGCCACTTTGAAAAAAATTCAAAGTTGCTCGGAAAACATCCCTTAAAATTGAAAATACATATTTAACCTCGTAACGTAGCAAGTTCAAAAGAAGTAAAGTATTTTTAAAACTTATTTTGCGCGTTGACGAATTATCTGTAATTAATTGGCATATTTATAAATTTGTATTTTTTTTTACGTTCATATAGGGTTTCTTTTTGAAGTTTTTGAGATTTCGAGTGTGGGTTTTCTATATCTTTATATTTTTTGGGAATTTTATGATTTTCGTTTACTTTGAAAAATTTTCTGTGATTTTTTGCACTCATTTGAAAAGTTTCAATTTACTTGCGTAAAACCGCTTAAAAAAATGTCAAACGTTTCTTTGTTGGAAAGCCTATCTAAAAAATGAAAATACATATTAACCACGTAAGGAAAAAATTTCGAAAGCAATAAAGTACTGCAAAAAAGTTATTTTGCCTCATAAATTAAAAAATGAAATCGCATATTCAATAAAAGAAAGAACTGATTTTCACATATATGTCTCTTTCAAAAAATTTTTTTCATATTTAACCTGAAATAACTTAATTTTAGAATATAAACCGCTTTGAAAGTAGAAAATTACGTAGAGAAAAGTTTTTGGCATAGATATCTCTTAAGAACTAAACTGGAAGACTCAATCTGAAAATTTTACTTATCACAAATATACCCCTTTAGAGAACGAAATGCATATTTAAAAGAGAATTTTTATGTTTTTTGTAGTTTTCAGGGATGTTGTCCTGCTTTCATGAAAGTTTTGAGGGTTCGTTTAAGAATTCCACGATTTTATGGACCTTTTTTGGGAGGGTTTGTTGGTGAGATTTTTCTATTTTTAACCAATTTCTCTACATTTTTTGCAAAATTAATGAATTTTGAAATATTTTTTTTATGTTTTTGAAGCTTGCAGGGAGTTTTTTTTTTATGATTATTATATTTGATGGAATTTTATAAAAAATCATTTTTCTATATGCATAAGATATTTCTATGATTTTTTTTCCTAAGTCAAAGATTCTAATTTCCTTGCGTGCCACTTAAAAAAAAAATTCAATCATGCTTAGAAAACTTACTTACAAAATGAAAATTCATATTTAACCTCATAATGTGAAAAATTCGAAAAAAGTCGAGTATTTTAAAAACATATTTATCCTCATAATCTGAAAAAATAAAATCGCTGATTCGATTAGAAAACCCTGATTTTTACATATATGACTCCTACAAAAAGAAAATTTCATATTTAACCTTAAAGGGCTTAATTTTCGCATATATACCGTTTTGAAAAAAAAAAAATTAACCATAAAAATATTTTGGACATGTATACCTCTGAAAAATTGAAATTGAAGACTCAATTTCAAAATCTTAATTATCGCATATATACCCCTTTAGAGAATGAAATGCATATTCAAAACATAATTTTTTAAAAAATTTTTTATAGTTTCTAGGATTTTTTTATATTTTCACGAAGTTTAAGGAGTTTTTTGGGATTTCTCTAATTTCACGGAGTTTCAGAGCTTTTTCTTTGTTATTTTGTACTTTCACCAGTTTTCTACATATTTTGCAAATTTAACGTATCTTGTATTTTATTTACTTTGAAGCATTTTTTTCCTCAATTTCTGAACTTTCAAGGGAGATTTCCTCATAATTTTTTATATTTTTGGAAAATTTTATGGTTTTCCATACTTGCATAATTTTTCTGTGATTTTCTTCCTCCTTCTAAGAATTTAATTTATTTGCATATGCCACTTTGAAAAAAATTCAAAGTTGCTCGGAAAACATCCCTTAAAATTAAAAATACATATTTAACCTCGTAACGTAGCAAGTTAAATTGAAGTAAAGTATTTTTAAAACTTATTTTGCGCTTTTACAAATTATCTGTAATTATTGCATATTTAATAAATTTTGTATTTTTTTTACGTTCATGGGTTATTTTTAAGTTTTTGAACTTTCGAGTGTGGGTTTTCATATATCTTTATATTTTTTGGGAATTTTATGATTTTCTATACTTTGAAATATTTTCTGTCATTTTTTGCCTCATTTGAAAATTTCAATTTACTTGCGTACACCGCTTAAAAAAATTCAAACTTTCTTGGAAAACTTATCTAAAAAATGAAAATACATATTACCCGCGTAAGGAAAAAAATTCGAAAGCAATAAAGTACTGCAAAAAATTATTTTGCCTCATAACTTGAAAAAGGAAATCGCATATTCAATAGAAAAAAGAACTCATTTTCACTTATATGTCTCTTTCAAAAAAATTTTTTCATATTTCACCTGAAAGAACTTAATTTTCGAATATAAACCGCTTTGGAAGTGGGAAATTACGTAGAGAAAAGTTTTTGGCATATATATCTCTTAAGAACTAAAATGGAAGACTCAATCTGAAATTTTACTTATCGCATATATACCCCTTTAGAGAACGAAATGCATATTTAAAAGAGAATTTTTATGGTTTTTTGTAGTTTCAGGGATTTTTTCTACTTTCATGAAGTTTGAGGGTTCTTTTACGATTTCCACGATTTTATGGACTTTGGGAGGGTTTTTGGTGATATTTTCTATTTTTACCAATTCTCTACATTTTTTGCAAAATTAATGAATTTTGAAATATTTTTTTTATGTTTTTGAGCTTTCAAGGGAGTTTTTTATGCTTTATTATATTTTTATGGAATTTTATCATTTTCTATACTGTCATAATATTTCTATGATTTTTTTTCCTAATTCAAAGATTCTAATTTCCTTGCGTGCCACTTAAAAAAAATTCAATCATGCTTGGAAAACTTACTTACAAAATGAAAATTCATATTTAACCTCATAATGTGAAAAATTCAAAAAAAGTCGAGTATTTTAAAAACATATTTATCCTCATAATCTGAAAAAATGAAATCGCTTATTCGATTAGAAAACCCTGATTTTTACAAATATGACTCCTACAAAAAGAAATTTTCATATTTAACCTTAAAGGGCTTAATTTTCGCATATATACCGTTTTGAAAAAAAAAATTAACCATAAAAATATTTTGGACATGTATACCTCTTAAAAATTGAAATTGAAGACTCAATTTCAAAATCTTAATTATCGCATATATACCCCTTTAGAGAATGAAATGCATATTCAGAACATAATTTTTTAAAAAAAATTTTATAGTTTCTAGGATTTTTTTTATATTTTCACGAAGTTTAAGGAGTTTTTTGGGATTTCTCTAATTTCACGGAGGTTCAGAGCTTTTTCTTTGTTATTTTGTACTTTCACCAGTTTTCTACATATTTTGCAAATTTAACGTATCTTGTATTTTATTTACTTTGAAGCATTTTTTTCCTCGATTTTTGAACTTTCAAGGGAGATTTCCTCATAATTTTTTATATTTTTGGAAAATTTTATGGTTTTCCATACTTGCATAATTTTTCTGTGATTTTTTTCCTCCTTCTAAGAATTTAATTTATTTGCATATGCCACTTTGAAAAAAAATTCAAAGTTGCTCGGAAAACATCCCTTAAAATTGAAAATACATATTTAACCTCGTAACGTAGCAAGTTAAATTGAAGTAAAGTATTTTTAAAACTTATTTTGCGTTTTTACAAATTATCTGTAATTATTGCATATTTAATAAATTTTGTATTTTTTTACGTTCAAGGGATGTTTTTAGGTTTTTGAACTTTCGAGTGTGGGTTTTCATATATCTTTATATTTTTTGGGAATTTTATGATTTTCTATACTTTGAAAAATTTTCTGTGATTTTTTGTCTCATTTGAAAATTTCAATTTACTTGCGTACACCGCTTAAAAAAATTCAAACTTTCTTGGAAAACTTATCTAAAAAATGAAAATACATATTACACGCGTAAGGAAAAAAATTCGAAAGCAATAAAGTACTGCAAAAAATTATTTTGCCTCATAACTTGAAAAAGGAAATCGCATATTCAATAGAAAAAAGAACTCATTTTCACATATATGTCTCTTTCAAAAAATTTTTTTCATATTTCACCTGAAAGAACTTAATTTTCGAATATAAACCGCTTTGGAAGTGGGAAATTACGTAGAGAAAAGTTTTTGGCATATATATCTCTTAAGAACTAAAATGGAAGACTCAATCTGAAATTTTACTTAACGCATATATACCCCTTTAGAGAATGAAATGCATATTTAAAAGAGAATTTTTATGTTTTTTTGTAGTTTCCGGGATTTTATTTACTTTCACGAAGTTTGAGGGTTCTTCTAAGATTTCCATGATTTTATGGACTTTGGGAGGGTTTTGGGTGATATTTTCTATTTTTACCAATTCTCTACATTTTTTGCAAATTTAATGAATTTTAAAATATTTTTTTCCTGTTTTTGAGCTTTCAAGGGAGTTTTTTATGCTTTATGATATGGTGTAAAATGGAATTTCAATACCTTTTCTCTACGGTCATAATATATTCTCTGCTTTTTTTCCTATCCACGCTTTCTAATTTCCTTGCGTGCCACTTACAACACCAAAAATTCAATCATGCTTGGAAAACTAACTTACAAAATGAAAATTCATATTTAACCTCATAATGTGAAAAATTTGAAAAAAGTCGCGTATTTTAAAAACATATTTATCCTCATAATCTGAAAAAATGAAATCGCTTATTCGATTAGAAAACCCTGATTTTTACAAATATGACTCCTACAAAAAGAAAATTTCATATTTAACCTTAAAGGGCTTAATTTTCGCATATATACCGTTTTGAAAAAAAAAATTAACCAGAAAACTATTTTGGACATGTATACCTCTTAAAAATTGAAATTGAAGACTCAATTTCAAAATCTTAATTATCGCATATATACCCCTTTAGAGAATGAAATGCATATTCAGAACATAATTTTTTTTAAAAATTTTTATAGTTTCTAG
>RXID01018231.1:0-11662 GCA_005019695.1 Trichopus zeylanicus subsp. travancoricus | reverse complement strand
AGTAGTTTTGGTGGGAGTACTAGTAGTAGTAGTTGTTATTGTTGTTATAGTAGTAGGAGTAGCAGTAGTAATAGTAGTAGTAGTAGTAGTAGCAGCAGCAGCAGTAGTAGAAGTAGTAGAAGTAGTAGTAGCAACAAAAATTGTAATAGCAGTAATTGTTGTATTTGGAATAGTAGTAGGAGTAGGAGTTGGAGTTGGAGGAGTAGTAGCTGGAGTAGTAGTACTAGCAGTATTAGTCGTAGCAGTAGTAGTAGTAGCAGAAGTAGTGGTGGTAGTAGTAGTAGTAGGGGTAGTAGCTGTAGTAGTAGTAATAGTAGTCATAGTCATAGTACTTGTAGTAGTAGTAGCAAAAGTAATAGTATTAGTAGTAGTAGTAGTAGTAGTTCTAATAGTGGTAGTAGTAGTAGTAGTTCTAATAGTAGTAGTAGTAGGAGAAGTAGTAGTAGTAGAGGTAGAAGCGGTAGCAGTAGTAGCAATAGTAGTAGTAGTAGTAGTAGAAGTAGTACTAGTAGTCGTAATAGTTGTAGTAGTGGTAGCAGCAGTTGTAGTAGCCGAAGTACTAGTAGTTGTAGAAGTAGTAGTAGTAGTAGTAGTAATAGTAATAGTAGTTGTAGTAGTAGTAATAATAGGAGTAGTAGTAATTCTAGTAGCAAAAGTAATAATAGGTATAGTTTTAGTAGTAGGAGCTAGTGTAAGAGTAGTAGTAGTAGCACTATTAGTAGTAGTAGTTGTTGGAGTAGTAGTAGTAGTATTAGTAGTGGTCTTAGTAATAATAGTAGTACTAGGAGTTGCAGCAGCAGTAGTTTTTGTTGTAGTAGTATCAATAGTAGCATTAGTGGTAGTAGTAGTTGTAGCAGTTGTAGCATTAGTGGCAATAGTAACAGTAGCAGTAGCAGCAGTAGTGGGAGTAGTAGCCAGAGCAATAGTAGCAGCAGCAGTAGTAGTAGCACTAGTAGTTGTAGTAGCACTAGTAGTAGTTGTTGTAGTAACAAGAGTAGGTGTAGGAGTAGGGGTAGTAGGAGTAGTAGTAGTAGGCGTAGTAGTAGTAGGAGTAGTAGTATCAATAGTAGTAATAGTAGTGGAAGTAGTAGCAGTTGTGGTAGTTGCAGTAGTGGCAGTAGCAGTAGTAGAAGTATAAGTACCAGTAATCGCAATAATGGGAGTAGTAGCTATAGTAGTTGTAGTAGTTGTTTTTGTTGTAGTAATAGGTGTTGTAGTAGTACCACTAGTAATAGCAATAGTAGTGGTAGTTGTAGTTGTCGTAGTAGTAGTAGTAGTAGTAGTAGTAGTAATAGAAGAATTAGTTGCAGTAGTAGTATTAGTAATAGTTGTATTAGTAGTACTACTAGAAGAAGTTGTAGTAGTAGTAGTAGTACTAATAGTTGTACTGCTAGTAGTAGTAGCAGTTGTATTAGGTGTTGCCGTCGCTGCAACAACAACATTAGTAGTTGTTGTTGTAGTTGTTGTTGCAGTAGTAGTTGTAAAAGTAGCAGTACAAGTGGTAGTGGTAGTAGTAGTAGTGCTAGAGTTAGTAGTTGTAATAGGAGTTGGTGTAGGAGTAGGGGTAGTAGAGGTAGTGGTAGTAGTAGTTGTAGTAGTAGTAGTAGTAGTAGGAGGAGGAGGAGGAGGAGGAGGAGGAGGAGGAGGAGGAGGAGTAGTTGAAGTAGAAATAGAAGCAATAGCTGTAATGGTAGTAGCAGTAGTAGTAGTAGTAGCAGCAGTAGCAGTAGCAATAGTAGTAGTAGTAGTAACAGTAGTTGTATTAGTTGTAGCAGCTGTAGTGGAAGTAGTAGTAGTAGTAGTTGTAGTAGCAGTAGTCGTAAATGCAGTAGTAGTTGTATATTTAGTACTCGTAGTTGTTGTGGCAATATTAGTCGTAATTATAGCAGTAGCAGAAGTAGTAGCAATAGTACTACTAGTAGCAGTAGCAGTAATAGTAGTAGCAGTTGCAGTAGTTGCAACAGTAGCAGCAATATCAATAGTAGTTGAAGTAGTCATAGTAGTAGTAGTAGTAGTTGGAGTAGTAGTAATAGTACAAGAAGTAGCAGTTGTAGTAGTAACATTAGTAGTATTATTGGCAGTCGTAATACTAGTTGCCGCATAGTAGTAGTAGCAGTACAAGCAGAAATAGTAGTAGTAGTATGAGTAGTAGCAACAATTGTAGTTGTAGTAGTAGTAGAAGTAGAAGTAGCACTTGTAGTCGTAGTAGTAGTTGCAGCAATAGTCGTAGCAGTAGTACTACTGCTACTGCTACTACTACTACTATTGTTACTACTTCTACTGCTACCACTACTGCTACTACTTCTCCTGCTACTACTGCTCGTAATACACCTACCATAACTACTACTATGACTAATATTACTACTATGATTACGACTACTACTACAATTGATGGTACTACTATTATTTCAACTACTGCTACTACTTCTACCACCACTACTATTACTATTACTACTATTACTACTACTACTAATACTATTACTTCTACTTCAACTAATACTACTAATGCTGCTGCTACCGCTAATGCTGCTGCTACTACTACTAATATTACTTATGCTGCTACTATTATTGCTACTGCTACTGCTATGATAGCTACTGTGACTACTGCCACCGCTACGAGTGTTGCTACAAGTTCTACTGCTACTACAACTAGTACCGCTACTACTATTACTATGACTATTAGTACTACTACTATTACTACTGGTACTACTACTACTATTTCTGCTGCTGCTACTTCTACTGTTAGTACTACTATTACTGTTACTACTACTGCTGCTACTTCTACTACTACTACTGCAACTACGACTACTTCTACTGCTACTGCTGCTACTACTACTACTACTACCACCACTACAGCTACTACTACTGATGCTGCTGGCACTACTGCAACTGCTACCTCTATTGTTACTACGATTGCCACTTCTGCTACTAGTACTACTGCTACTACTTCTACTGCTACTACTTCGACTACTCCTACTACTGCTAGTACTACTGCAACTACCACTACTAATAGTAACTACAACTGCTATTACTGCTGCTACAACAGCCACTACTGCTGCTACTATTACAACTACTACTGCTATTACTACCATTACTATTGTTACTACTACTACAACAATTACTACTACTACTACTGCTACTTCTACCACTTCTGCTACTACTACTACTGCTACGGCTGCAACTACTACTACTCCTGATACGACTACTGCTACTATTACCACTATTACTACAATTACTACTATTTCTACTGCTACTTCTACTACTTCTGCTACTACTACTACTACGACTGCAACTACTACTACTGATACGACTGCTACTACTGCTAATGCTTCTACTACTGCCGCTGCTCCTGCTACAGCTGCTAATACTACTACTATTACTACTACTGCCATGACACCTACTACTACTTCAACTACTCCTACCACTGCTGCTGCTGCTGCTACTACTACTACTTCTACTGTAACCACTATTACTACTAGTACTATTTCTCTTACAATTACAACAACTACTACTACTATTACTTCTCCTACAACTACAGCTACTATTACTGTAACTAATACTACAACTACCGCTACTGCAAGTATTACAACAATAACAATAACTACTACTACTACAGCTACTACTACTGCAGCTATTACTGTTACTACTATTACCAACACTACTACTACTTCACCTAACACTACTTCTACTTCTACTACTACTTTTATTTCTACTACTACTACTACTATCGATGCTGATGCTTCAACTTCTACTGCCATTACTATTTTTGCTTCTACTACAAATAGTACTTCTACTACTCCGACTACTGATACTACTACTACTACTACTACTACTATTACTACTACTACTACTATTATTATCACTATAGCTACTAATAGTACTCCTTCTATAGTTACTTCTAACACTACTACTACTACTACTATTGCTCCTACTACTACAATGACAATAACAACTACTACTGCTACAACTACTGCTTCTATTAGTAGTACTACAACTACTACTATTACTACTACTGCTACTACCACTACTACTACTGCTACTACTACCACAACCACAACAACTACTTCTACTACTACTGCTGCTACTACTGCTACTACATCCACGATTACTGTTACTATTACTACTATTACTATGGCGACTACCGCTGCTTGCACTATCACTACTACAACTGCTGCTGCTATTACTACCACTACTACGACTGCTACAAATATTACTACTGCTAAAACAACAACTACTACTACTGCTATTATTTCTACTGCTGTTGCTACAACTTTTAGTTCGACTACTACTAATACTAATACTGCTACTTTTGCTAATTTTTCTAGAACTACTACTGTTACTACTATTTATACTACTGCTACTTTGGCTAATACTATTGCTACTACTACAACTGTTACTACTACTACTATTGTTACTACTCACACTACTGCTATTGCAACTACTACTACTCCTATTACTACTGCTATAGTTGCAACTATACTACTACTATTGCTGCTACTACTGCTACTACTACTACTTTTGCGAATACTACTGCTACCGCTATTGTTGTTACTATTACTACTAATACTAGTTCTACTACTACTCCTACTATTTGTACTACTACTGCTGTTGCTACTACTACTGCTAGTGCTATTGCTCCCGTTGTGACTACTACTACTGCAACTGAAGCTACTACTACGGCTACTACAACTGCTACTACTACTACTTCTGCAAATACTATTACAACTACTACTATTAGTATTACTCATACTACTACTAATGCTGCTGCTACTACAACTACTGCCACTACTACTACAACTACTATTACTGCTGCTAATAGTACAATTGCTTCTACAATTACCACTACTAGTACGACAACTACTACTACTACTACGACAGATGCCACTACTACTAATACTACTACTACTACTACTACTACTACTATTAGTACAAATATTACTACTACTGCTACTACTGCAACTGCTGCTCCTACTGCTGCTGCTGCTGCTGCTGCTGCTACGGCTACTACAACTGGTACTACTGCTAGTACTACTGCTAGTAGTACTGCAGCTACTCCTACTACTACAATTACTACTGCTAGTTATGTTGCAACTACTACTTCTAATACTGCAAATACTACTAATACTTCTAATACTACTACCCCATTCTACCACTACTATCATTGCTATTACTACGACTACTACTACCACTATTACTTTTGCAACCACTATTGCTATGACTACTACTGCTTCTACAACAACAACTACTACTACTACTACCACAACTACTACTATAAAGACTACAACAACAACACTGCCACCACGACTACTACTACTACTACTAATACTGCTATTAGAACTACTACTTCTGCTACTCCTACAGCTACTACTACAGCTACTGCTTCTACTGCTACAATAACTACTACTTCTAGTAAAACTACTACTACCACTACTACTATTGCTGCTACTACTCTTACTGCTACTACTCTTACTGCTACTACTGCTACTACGACTACTACCACAACGACTACTACAGCTACTACTACTACTACAACTGCTACTGCTTCAACTACTATTACTACTACTACTACTTTTATCACTACTATTACTAATGCTACTGCTGTTGCTACTACTACTACTATTGCTACTACAACTACTACTATTGCTACTGCCACTCCAACTACTTCTCATACTACTATAGCTACTGCTATTACTACTACTACTTCTCCTCCGACTGGTACTACTACTACTACTACTGCTACTACTACTACTGTTACTACAGCAATTGTAGCTACTACTACTACCACTGCTACTACGGTTCCTACTGCTGCTGCTGCTTCCACTGCTACTACTATTACTACTACTACTCCTGCCACTTTTGCTACTGCTGGTACAACTTCTACTATGACTACTAGTAATACTAATGCTACCACTGTACCACTACAACTACTACAATGACTACTAGTAATACTAATGCTACCACTGTACCACTACAACTACTACAACCACTACAAATTTTGCTAATACTATAGCTACTACTACTGCTGCTGCTGCCACTACTGACACTATTCCTACTGCTACTACTTCTACTCAAACTACTACAGCTACAACTACTATTACTACTGCTACTAATGTTGTGACTGCTGCTACTACTACTTCTGCTATGGCTACTGCTATTACTACTGCTACTACTACTGCTACTAATGTTGCGACTCCTGCTACTACTACTTCTGCTATGGCTACTACTAGTAGTACTGCTACTGCTGCTGCTACTACTATTATTGTTACTACTATTAGTACTACTAGACTACTAGTATAACTACTACGGCTACTGCTACTGCTACAACAACAGCAACTACTACTATTACTAGTGCTATTGCTAATGCTATGACTGCAACTACGGCCACTACTACTACTACTACTAATGCTAGTGGTATTACTAGTACTATTGCTACTGCTACTACTACCACTACTAGTACTACTCCTACTCCTACTAATGTTGGTGCTGCTCCCTCAACTGCTGCTATTAGTACTACTACTAAGACTAGTACTAATACTACTACTGCTTCCACAACCACCACTACTATTATGACATCTACTACTACAACGACTGTTACTGCGACTAATAATACCACTGCTACAGCTACCACTAGTACTATTACTACTACTAATTTTACTACTGCCAATGCTACTATTACTTTTACTTCTACTTCTACAACTATTGCTATTACCACTATTGTTGCTATTATTGCTACTACTACTGCTATGATTGCTCCTGCGACTACTACTACGACGATGATTGCTGCTACAACTTCTACTACTACTAGAACAACTACTGCTACTACTACTACTACCACTATTACTTCTACTAATACTACTATTACTACTACTACTACTACTATTATTAATGCTACTTTTACTGTTACTACTACTTCTGCTACTTCTACTAATGCTACTACTACTACTACGATTACTAATGCTGCAGCTGCTACTACTCTGCAACCGCTACTATTATTACTACTACTACTGCTACTGCTACTACAGCTACTACTACTAATACTACTGCTACTACTGCTACAACAACAACTACTACTACTACTACTTCTATTACGACACCTGCGGCTGCTACTACTGCCACTACTGCAACTACTACTACCAATACAGCAGCTACTACTACCACAACTACTCTAACTACTTCTACTACCACTATAACTTCTACTACTACTGCTACAACCACTACTACTGCTACTACTACTTCTACTACTACTGCTGCTATTGCTGCTACTACTGCTATTACTACTGTTGCTTGTACTACTGCTATTGCTACTTGCACAACGACTACTAAAACTACAACTACTGCTATTACTACTGTTGCTTGTACTACTACTACTGCTACTGCTGCAACTGCTGCTCCTGCTACTACTACCACTGCTACCACTACTACTACTACTAATACCAATACTTTTGCTACTACTACTATTGCAACAATTGTTACTATTGCTACTACTACTGCTACTGCTACTACTACTACCACTACTGCTACTACTACTAGAACCAATTGCACTAGTTCTGCTACTACTATGACTACTACTACTAAGACCACAACTACTACTACTACTACTACTACTACTACTACTACTAATACCAATACTACTACAACTATATTTGCTACCACTACTCTGATTACTACTAGCACTACTACTGCTACCACTACTCCGATTACTACTAGCACTACCACTGCTACTACTACTAGAACTACTGCTGCTATTACTACTGCGACTACAACTACTGCTACGACTATGTCTACTACTACAGTGAATACTCCTACTACTGCGGCTACTACAACTGTTGCTGCAATTACTACTGTTACTGCTACTACAGTTACTACCACAACTGCTACTACTTCAACAACTACTGCTACTAATAATACTACTATTACTATAACCGCTACTACTACTACTACTACCATTACTACTGCTGCTGCTACTACTACTACTACTACCATTATTACTACTACTATTATTATAAATACTATTGCTATTACTAATATTACTACTACTACTACTTCTACTTATATTACTACCACAACTACAACTGCTCTACGGTTGGTACTACTACTTCTACTACTGCTGCTACTTCCATTACTTCTACCACTACTACTACTACAACAACAACAACAACTAATACTACTACTTCTACTACTACTACTACTACTACTACTACTATTACTACTACTACTAATACTAATACTACAACTACTGCTGCTACACCCACTACTACTACTACTTATCCTACAACAACTACTGCTGCTACTGCTTCTACTGTCACTTCCACTGCTACTACTACAACTACTGCCAATACTACCCCTACAACTACTACTACTTCTACTGCTACACTATTGGTACTACTACTACTGCTACTCTTACTATTACTACAACTACTGCTACTCCTACTATTGCTACCACTTCTATTGCTGCCGCTATTGCTGCTACCACTAATATTGCTACCACTGCTACTACCCCTCCAGCTCGGACTATTACTACTAGTATCGCTGCTAATGTACAATTACTACTACTATTACGATTACTACTATTGTTACTACTACTACCACTGCTACTACTATTATTGCTTATACTACTAGTACTACTATGACAACTGCTACTGCTGCTGCTACTACTATTACTACTACTGCTACTGCTACTATTGCTGCTGCTACTACACCTACGACTATTGCTGTGACTACTACAATGCCTACGAGTGTTGTTGCTACTTCTACTACTCCAACAACAACTACTGTTGTTGCTGCTACTACTACTACTACTACTACTACTACTACTGTTACAATTACTTCTGCCATTTCCACTAATGCTACAACAACTACTACTGCTACTACTACTACTACTACTACTACTACTACTACTACTACTACTACTATTGTAGCTACTGCTACTACTGCAACTGCTACTACTATTATAACTGCAACTACAATTACGACTGCTACTAGTAGTATTACTACAGCTTCTAACGCTACTACTTCTGCTATTGCAACTAGTGTTACTACTACTGCTATGACAACTACTACTACTAACTACTACCACTACTGCTACTACTTCAACAACCGCTACTGCTATTATTCCTACTACTGCTATTGCTACCACTAACTACTACTACTACTTCTACTACTGGTACTGCTTCTACTACTACTACTACTATTAGAAGTACAACGGCTATTACTTCTGCTATTGTTGCCGCAACAACCACTTTTAATAGTACTATTGCTACTACTACTACTACTACTACATCTACTACTGCTACCACTAATTCTACAACTACTGCTACTACCACTGCAACTTCCAATACTACTACTACTACTACTACTACTACTATTACTACTTCTACTACTACTACTACACCTACTACTACCATTTCCACTACTCCTCCTCCTACTACTACTGTTACTATTACTTCTGCAATTTCCACTAATGCTACTATTATTACTACTACTACTGTAGCTGCTACTACTACTGCAACTACTGCTACTATTACAACTATTATTGCTACGTCTGCTACTAGAGTACTGCTACAACATCAACTGCTACTACTTTTGCTACTAGAACTAGTGTTACTACTACTTCTTCGACTACTAATACTACTAACTACTACCGCTACTGCTACTACTTCAACTACTGCTATAGCTACTACTTCTACTACTACTATGACTCAACTAACTACTACTACTACTACTTCTCCTACTGCTACTACTTCTACTACTATTAAAACTTCAACGGCTGTAACTACTACCACTGTTACTGCTACGACTACTAGTAACACTACTACTGCTGCTGCTGCTACTACTACTACAACTGTTGCTGCTACCACTAATTCTACAACTACTGCTACTACCACTTCAACTTCTAATACTACTACTACTACTACTACAACTACTTCTACTACTACTACTACTACACCTGGTGCTATCAATACTACTACCACAACTGCTGCTACTAAACTGCAGCACTTGTACTACTACCATTGTAGAACAGTTTCCACAGCTACTACCACTACTACTACCAATACTAATACTTCTGCTACTACTTCTAATACAACAAATGTTACTATTTCTACTACTTCTCCTATTGTTGCTACTACGATTATTTCTACTACTACTACTACTACAGCCACTTCTACTAGTTCTACTACTAATACGACTGCCATTACCACTGCGACTACTGCTACTACTGCTACTACTACTAACACTACTACTACTACAACTATAATTGCTACCACTACTCCTTTTACTATTTGCACAACTTTTGCTACTATTACTACTATTGCACTACTGCTACTGCAACTGCTATAGCTACTTTTTACACTACTACCACAACTACCACAACTACTACTATTGCTACTACTACTTATACTGCTACTACTACTACAACTACTACAGCTACTACTATTGCTACTACAGCTGCTGCTACTACTACGAATACGACTACAGCGAATACTGCTACTATTGCTACTATAACTAGTACTCTTACTACAACTATTACTACTGCTACTATTGCTATTGCTATACTACTAATACTGCAACTGCTACTGTTGCGCTGCAGCTACTTTTGCTACTGTGACTACAATCACTACTACTAGTACAACTACTTCTACTGCTACTACTATTACTACTAATTCTACTGCTACTACAACTCATACTTCTACTTCTATTACTACAACTGCTCCTACTACTACTACTGCTGCTGCTACTATTACTACTACTACTACTATTACTATAACTATTACTACTATTACTGGTTCTACTACCTTTACTTCTACTACTACTATTACTACCACTGCTACTACTACTACTAGCACTATTACTACTACCACTACTATTATTACTAATATTGCTACTGCTACTACTACTACTACTACTAGTACTACAACATCTTCTCCTCCAATAACAACTACTACTCCCACTACCACTAATGGTACCACTACTTCTGCTGCTACAACTACTACTATAACTGCTACAGCAGCTACTACTACTTCTACTACTACTGCTACTACTATTACTGCTACTGCAACTAATGGTACTACTTCTACAACTACTTCTACTCCTATAACAACAACAACAACTACTGCTTCTTCTCCTATAACTACAAGTATTACTACTACTACAACTTCTCCTACAACTCGTACTACTGCTACTGCTACTACTGCTAGTACTACTGCTACTGCTAGTACTATCACTATGACTACTACTACTACTACTGCTGCTGCTGCTACTACTACTACCACAACTACAACTACTACTACTACTGCAACTACTACTGCTGCTGCTGCTGCTGCTGCTACTCCTACTACTACTACTACTACTGTTGCTACTGCTGCTCCAGCAACTTCTCATACTGCTATAGCTACTACTAATGCTTTTGCTACTACTACTACTACTTCTCCTACTGTTACTACTTCTGGAACTACTACTTTTACTACTATTGCTAGTACTAATATGACTACTGCACCTTCTACTACTACTGCTACTTCTACTATTACTGCTACTATTGCTACTACTACTACTACTATTACTGCAACGTCTGCTACTACTGCTACTATTGCTACTGTTGCTACTACTACCACCACTACAACTGCTACTATTGCTACTGTTGCGACTACTACCACGACTACTACTA
>RXID01018207.1:0-10708 GCA_005019695.1 Trichopus zeylanicus subsp. travancoricus | reverse complement strand
AAGAATATATGTATATAAATTCTTTAAATATGTTTTTTAATTTTTTAAAATTATTAAATTGAAATTCAAAGTCTAGTAAAAAATTAAAAATTAATTTGATCAAAAGTAATGTTATACTGAAGAAAGGCGGTCGAGATGACAAGTCAAAAAGAGCCAAAACCTAGACCCAACCTTAAAGAGTCGAATCAGAGGTAAAGCACTTCTTAACACCAAACTGTGAGAAACTCAATGTTCTCGGTTGATGACAAGCCTTTGCATAGGTCAGTGGGTCTTTAAAGGGTACTGAGCTGCCTCACATCTAGTGGTCCTATCAAACCACCCCTTGGATTCCAACTGGTGTGTCGCCATTCCTACTCGCTTATGAGATTGAAGTAGTCATTCTTATAAAAGTCAGCCTCACCTCCCCATGACTTTTGATCTGGAGACAAACGAGGATAATATCAAGGTTGATAAAGATCTTATCTTGGATGTTCGGATAAAAGCTCGTACAAGAATTGCAAAGTACCAATGACATATTGTTTAGTACTACAACATTCGAGTTCGTAGTAGAGAGTTACAACTAGGTAATTGGGTACTATGCCGAGCTGAACTTGTGGACCAAAATTCGGGTAAACTATCACTAACTTGGAAAGGTCTTTTGAAGATTACTCCTATTGCCGCCCTTGAAACATTCAAGCTTGAGTGCTCAGATGGTGACACACTTCCAAGGACATGACGTATTGATAATCTTAAAGGGTTTTATCTCTATATTTTATCTGTAAAATAAAGTATATCTCATTGAAGTTTATGCTACAGGTGGTAGTTCAGAAAGACCTTGGTCTGTAGAGGTACAAAAATATTGATCCCCCAAGGCGCGAAAATCGAGATCTATTAAAATAAAAAGACTTCCAATTCACCTAAGGTACACAAGATCTCAGCTTAATGTAAGTCATAAAGACCGCGGGACAAACAAAATATTAGACATCAATTTCAAATAAGGCATGAGATATCAATCGAACCCTAGTACAAGACCTCCGATTAATAAATCCCAAAGCCTCAGAACTCAGTTTATACGTATACCATATGAACTCGAGCCGAGTATAAGACTTCAATCTTATACCAGACTGAGCATCATTTTCCAAACTATTTAGCTTATGCGAGGGAATGGCCGAGTTAAGACTCGACAAAATTTATGGATTGATGAGTGACAAATGTCACTATGTAAAGGTAACATTTAGAAGAAGACGAAGACAAAAGTTGAAAACAAGGAGAAAGTTTCCATTGAACTAAAAAACCATTACATCAAAAGCTTCAAGTTTGAGACTACATTAACAAAAATAAAGCATCGAGGAACTCTCCTAGTTCCCTTTTGATGGGCTAGTTGAATCTATCAACCTATCGCTTTCCTCGACGGATCCAAGGGAGTAGTCAGGGCCGGAGTTCTCAGTTGCCACCTTGGTGTCTCCCTCGGAGGGTGGGTTGGCATTGATCATCTCGCTGTAGTCTCTACAGAGCCTTTCCACTCAATCCAAGTCATAGAGCTCAATTCGAAGAGCTTGAGGGTTAAAACTTGGCTCCACAATGAAGGTGATCACCATGCCTCGACATGTCAGATAACCATCCTTGATTGCCTCGGTGTTTAACCTCCCAAGCTCCATCAAGTACTCATCACTCTCCTTGTACTCCCAGATCGTAAGTTCCTTGGTGTCCTTGATGAGCAGCTTGTACTCCTCACTTCGGCGAAAGGTGATGACTCATTCTCTTGAGCTTTAATGAGCTTGATGGTATGGAGCATTTGAAGTTTCTCACCCTGTCATCAAACTTCATCTTGCTCTTCCTATACTGTGGCTAGTTTCGTTTCAACAAACTCTTTATCTTCCACCGCAGCTTTCCTAGCAACCTTGATAGCTTCGGCATGCGATCAAGCTGTAGCCAAATTGACCTGGAGTGCCTCCACTTGAACCTGAAGGTCTTCGAGTTTAGATTTGCTATGCCAAGCAACCTTCTTTGCCTCGAGGAAAAACCTCTCGGAGTGATAGAAGTACTCGGCCATTTGCAAACCGAACTAAATGTTAGCAATGATAACAATTATGGTTGCAACTCTTTAAATGTATGAGGTGACACTTACATTACAGGAAGCATTCACTTCGTTAATGAACAGCTCCTTCACAGGCATTTGAGCAATTCAGGAGGCTGGCTCAAAGGCTCACCGTGAGTCGCCTTCATCGTTCGCCACCTCCTTCCCGCAGCACCAAACCCTTTACGGACTCTGTGCGATCCGCCTTGATCTCAATTGGGGAGATGGCATGGTTAGAGTGTCCACAACTTCAAATGGCACCTCAGGGGTAGGCGTCATTTCAACTGGTTCTTCGTTGACCTCGACTGGGATGGATGGGGAGTTTGGGCTCTTTTTCTTCTATTTCTTCTTCTTCTTCTTGCTCCTTGGAATGGCTGAGCTGCTGCCTTCAGCTCAAGGCCTCTTCTTCTGATCCTTTCGCACCAGAGCTGGTAGTTCAGATGACCCCTCGACAACTTCCCTAGCACTCTTGGACTTTTGAGGTAGTAGAGGCGGAGCAACTTGGGGAGCACTAGCCTGTTGTTGTAGGGCCTGATTCATGAAGGCTATCTGGCTCAAACTTGCATATAAATCTAAGGTATAGCAATGCATAAGCTGAAACAACTTGAAACCTACTCGAATCCCTGGCAATTGAGAGGTCGAGAGCACTCATTCTCTCCTCACTTATCCACCTTGGAGCAGAGTGAATTTTTGCCACTCAGATACCCAAGAAGAAAGGAGCTAGCAAATCTTTGAAGACACCTTGAGGGGTTTCCTATGCTTAGAAAGCTTAACCTACTTTTCTTGAAGGCTTGAGTCTTCTTGAGAGAAAACTCACACCGGATGGTCCTTCCAAAAGCAAATGAATGTAGGGTTGGCCCCAAATAGCTTGTAGCCCCTTCTCAGCACGAGGTACCATTTATCATCAACACTCAAGTTTTGGCTGCCCTGGAAGGCATCATGGAACATTTCAACATTTGGTTTGGAACCTTCGCGATGACCAAAGCTCAGAATGCGATGATGAATCTTATCATGTTGGGAAGTAGCTGATCTGGAGCGAGGTCGAAGTTGGACAATACTCCTGAGATAAACTTATCTATCAGATACCAGAGTCCTTGTTCAAATATCTCCAAATATGTTATGAAGGCATGTCCAAATTGGTTCTTAAGGGTAGAGCTGTCTTACTCCGAACTCCACAAGTCAACTTTCACCTTGTTCGGGAAATCGAATAGTTGAACTAAATTGTTCAATTTTCTTCTTCCGAAGTGTTTGGTCGGTTAACAAGACTCAGACAGAAGGAGAGCTGGAACTATCTATTGAGAGTAAGAAAAACTGAGTCATTATGTGAAGGAACTAGGGAATAAGGGAAGAGGCTTGGTTATTTGCAGAACCTCACAACATATGTATTTTTTAGTCTCAAAGATAGATCCTTCTATGAGTTATGGAGATTTAGAATTATGTAGTAAAAATTATACGAGCCTAAGTGCAAGTCATCTAATGTTTGTGTTCAAGTTTGTAAGATGTCAAATACAATCTAGATCTACCAAGATGAGAGCATATGGAAAGGCAATTTGGAGGGATAGTAAATACTTGAAGCACAAGTAGAAGAGGAGCTTGGAGTCAACTACGCACAAGTAGCTGGTGTAGGCCTTCCTTGAGTGGAATTAGATGCATCGGGAGTGGGGATGGCCACCACCACCATACCTAGTGCCGGAGTGGTGGCGACATGATTGTCGGAGTTGTTACCTTCACTTGCCATTAAAAATAAGGGAGGAAATTGAAAAGTAGAGGAGTCGGGGCTTGGATTAAAGAAAACGCAAGTGAAAAAATGAAAACCCTAGCCTAACTCTGGCCTTTATAGCTTGGAGAAGCTAGCTTGATGAGCGGCACATGGCGTGATCGGAGGTCATGAGAAGATGCCTGCATCGTTTCGAATCGAGGCACGAATCTCGGTGGACATGTATTGAAATCATGCTCTTTAACACTAAGGAGTCAGCCATCAACATAAATGACGAAGGCAACATTTCGGGAACCGACAAATGTATGATTAGGAAACGATTGTAAGTATTAAAAGAGGGTGATTGCTCACCTCCCAAAGAGATCAATGAGGGGTGAATTGTTTTTCAAATGTAACCCCGAATTCTGAATCTCAACATCTCGGTGCTCGGGCTTGTGGGCATTGATGATACACCGAAGAAAGGCGACCAAGTTGATGAGTTAATAAATACCGAAACCTAGACTCATCCTTAAAGGGCCGAATTCAAGGTAAAGCACTTCTTAACTCTGAGCTTTGAGAAGCTCTACACTGAATTGTGAGAAGCCTGGTGTCCTCGATTAATGACAAACCCTCGTATAGGTTAGTAGGTCTCTAAAGGGTACTACACCGAGCTACCACAAGGCTTAGATGCCCCGTTTTGTGTGAGATGGAGATCAAATAATCAGGGGGATGTTGTCCATATTTGTTTTTAGAAGATACTTTTAAAAGATATGAGATTTATAACTATCAATTACGAGAAATCCAAAAAGATTATCATTAGAAATCATGAGATTCTAATATGTCGAACCGGTCCATATTCTATTAGTAGCCGACTTTCAAAGAGGTAAAGATTAATGTCCAACTATTATCCCACTTGATTAAATAGAGTCATTTATTGACTTGATTGTCGGAGCGGTTGTCATCGGAAAACTCCTAATGATTTTTTTTATAATTTTTTCTGTACAAATAAGGTGAAAAACAATCTAGTAGATTGAGTTCTTAAGTAACCTTTTAAATCAAAGTTGATGACGAACTGAGCACCTTTAACAAAAAATAAAATAAATTAATTTCAACAAAAATATATTCATTTTGGTGAATGTCAAAAATATATCAAAATTATAATTTAAAATTTTAATTTAAATACATCGACTCTCAAATGTAAAGGATAAATTCAATCATTAAATTAATACTTGAGATGTTGTGATGTCCGAAAGTTGACACTACATCGTGTCATCGACTTGTTTACTCTTTTTTTTTTTTTTGGGACTCCGTGCAATGCAAGTATCATTTGGCTTTGCACGTGCACAAAGCAAGGCGGTGAAGCAGATTTATACCTCCACGGGACACCGACAAAGCAAGATGTCGAGTAGCTCGAATGTCACGTGGAGTAGCTGGCAGAGTTTCACCTGGCCATGCACTGTGTTCGTTGGTGTCACGTAGCGAAATTCAAATCAACAATTATATTATTATCATAAAATTAAATTGTTTTGAAAAATATATCGCCTAAATTATTTTAAATTTCATATTTCTCTTCATGTTTTTAAATTTCTTACATAAAGATATATATACAAAATTTTCTTAATTATCTCAAATTAAAATTATTTATATTTGTAAAAACTTTTTTCATGTAACTATATATTAATTAAATTTAATTCTTTAATTTTTTTAACATCACAGAAAAAAAGAGATTGATAGATTGAGAAGTGAAAAATTTTTTTAGTGGGAAAGATATAAAAGATTATAAGATTTCCACGAACACTTTAGTGATACAGTATAGAACAAGTTAATAAATTAGATATAATTAATATGTAATTATATGAAATGAAGGCAAAAAAATATAGGTACTTTGAATTTGAGATAATGGAGATATATGAAAGGAATTCAAAAACAAAAATATAAATTAAAAAAATTATATTAAAGGAAAAAATGTAATTAAAAAAATTTCAGAAAATATATGGGAAAATTTCAAAATTAAATTGTTTTGAAAAATAGGCATCGATCGTGACCCTAACCAATAAAATAGGTGGAAGGAGACAATGATTATAACTAGATTTTATTATGCATACATACTTTCCAAAAAAATTATTTAATCGAAAAAAATAAGGATCGCAAACTCTAGGATTGCAGATGAGATTTATACTGTGCTACTGTATATCAAAGCATCTACAGGTTAAGTTCGATTATGCGGTCGCAGGGTTTTTCGATGGTAATGTTTTCTCATATAATCATCTAAATTCAAGTCTTGGAATTTTAGCAAATTCTTTTCAAGAAATTTCTTTTATTATTATCGAAACAAAATGATTCCCGACCAATGCACTGGCTTCGTCCATCGCTAACAAGTACTCTACATCACATGTAAGCGCTTGGCGCAAACCGCGGCGTCGCAAACGCCTTCACCGGGACGGCCTTGGGCAGCGCCAACCCCGGTGTCTCCGCCATGTCAACCTCCTCCCCCTCCGGCACCGCCCAGTCAAATGCATGCACCAGCGCGCCGAGGAAATAGTGAACAAAGATCATCCCCACCTGCTTCCCGGCGCACATCCTCCGGCCGGCGCTGAAGGGCACCAGCTCGAAGTCGGCCCCGTGCGGCTCTATTTTCGCCGTCTCTCCCTTCAAGAACCTATCCGGATCGAACTCCAGCGGCCGCTCCCACACGTCCGGGTCCCGCCCGATGGCCCAAATGTTGATAAATAACCTAGTGTTGGCTGGGATGTGGTAGCCGTCTACTTCGCAGGGCTCGAAGGAGAAGTGCGGCAAACCGAGCGGCACCGGCGGATGCTTCCGAAGAGTCTCTTTCAGTACAGCTTGTAGGTACGGGAGGTTTGGGATGTCGGACTCCTCCATCATGCGGTCTCGGCCGATAACTCCGTCCAGCTCCGCTTGCAGCCGCTTCAGGATCTTCGGGTTCCTCACCATCTCTGCCAGTGCCCACTCCACGGCGATCGCCGAGGTGTCGGTACCGGCGGTGAACATGTTCTATCAAGATATAGCATGGCATCCATCAACTCATATACATATAAACAAGTTATACACAGTATGCACAGTGTAGTTGTACCAAAACAAAGGCCTTGATGTTCACTTCACCGCTGTGATCCTGCTTTAGGATGTCGAGGAAATCCCGGCGCGACTGTCGCTCCTTTGCACTCGCCTCATGCTCCACCAGCAAACGCTCGAGCAACTTGTCGAACCCCTCATGCACGCTCTTCATTCTCGCCTGCACGCCGTGTAGGTCCAACCACTTCATTGCCGGAACATAGTTCCCGGCGTTGAACTGCCCCACGCCGGTCAGAAGATTCATGAGCAGCGTCTTGAACTCCTTGAACTCAGCACTTCCGACTTTAAACAGACGGCGGCTCAATATGACCTGCGCGAGTATGTTCGCCGCCGTACACAAGGGAACGTCTGGCATAAGCACCGGCTCACCGCGCCGGCTGGAGTCCCATACCGAGCGAAGCATGTAGCCGACTTCGGAGCGGCGGATGGGGGCCCAGGCGGTGACGGCCTTGGGGCCGAGCACGTGGTGGCTGATGAGGCGGCGGAAGAACTTGAGGCGGGGGCCGTAGGGGGAGGACACCATGTCAGTGTGGTTGTAGGTGACATCCTTGATGGTGTGCATGTTGGTGGGGCGGTTGGCGAAGTGGACGTCGAGGGCGGTGAGGAAGGTGCGGGCGGCGGCGGAGGTGGAAGCAACGACGCCGCCCCAAGGACCCAACTTAATGTACATGATGGGGCCATAGCGCTTGGCGAGGGCGGCCAGGGAAATATGCGGTGCTGTGGCGATGAGGGGGAGGGCGCCGAGGACCGGGTAACCTCTCGGACCCGGGGGGAGCGGCAGGGAGGGTTTGCGGCGGCGGAGAAGGAGATGGAGGAGGACGCAGGGGATGAAGCAGGCTACAAGAATCGGATTGAAGGCCATTGTTTGTGTTGATTGGTAGTAAATGTTGATTAATAGGCAGAAAGGGTTAGGACCACCTCATTTATTTCTCTTTTAGCTCGATTTTTTTCCTTCTGCAATGAAAACCGCTACATCTCAAATAATAAATTTAAGAATTTTTTTTTTTAAAAACCAGTTATTTTATAACGAATATTTATGAAAAATTAAACAACTTATTATTAATAAAAAAATCACTCCCATGGCAAAAAATTATATCAATTAAAATATTCAAAAAAATTAATTCAATTTATTAATTAAATTAATATATAAAAAATAAATTATTTCATTTTAATTTTGATTTAAATAATTATTAAATTAATATAAAAAGATTTACTCGTACTAACTTAATTTCTATACATGATTGATTATCTAATATTATAAAATTAAAAATTTAGGATTTAATTTCACCAAACAAACTATGCGGTGATTGTTGACTAACTATTCAAACCAAAATTAAATAAGAATCATTTTTTTATTAATTAAATTAATTAAATTGAATTAAAATAAAATATTTTATGAATATTTTAATTGTGTTTTTTTTTTTTGCAGATTTACACAATAAAAACAAGTAATTTTCTATTAATAGTAATAAAATAGAAATTTTTTACAAATCGGGTCTTTTGATCCCGTCTTATAATACTGAATTAAAAAACAAAAATAAAATAGATAGCTTGTCGCCCTCGAGTTGCAACTTGGATCTGACAGATAGGGCGAACAGTGCCACCACAAGACCGAAGTGGGTCAATTCTTCCATCGCTGCATTCTCGAAAGCAAGGTTTTATAATTTAGTATCAGTTTCGGTTTCGAAATTCAGCGAAATCGATACGTTTCCGTTTCGGTTTCGGTCGAAATTTTTTTTAAAATTATTAATTAGGTATTGATCAGAATTTGACTATATTTTAACTGTAATTCGACTTCAAATTAAAAATATAATAAAATATTAAAAAAAATTTGAAAAATTAGGAATAAATTTATACTTAATTTTACCATAATATTAAATATTATTTAAGCTCATTAAAATTAATTTTGATAGTTAGTCACTGATATAATTTACTTTTAATATATATTAGTGTATTAAAAAAACATACAATAAATAATATGAATACGATTAAAAGTTAAAAATTAATATAAGCACATTTAACTTTTCATTAAAATGTACTTCACACATACATAATTTATAAATTCTAAGATAATACAACTAATTATCATAATCATCATCAGTTGAGTTTGGAACATTTGGATGTGGAATTACAAATTCAGTACCTGGATGATCCGGACGAGCATTTATAGGTATATGAGCCAGAACAACTAGCTCTGCGCGATCTCGTGGCAGCGGTTCTGAAGTATAACCATACATCCAAGATCCAAAATGAAAATTATATTTTAAAAATTATAATATGTTTAAAAATTTTAAAAAATAATGAATAATTACGTGAATAATATTATGTAAGTGAACAATATCCGACAGAAACTGATAAGGACGCCGAAATCAAATTGGCGATAGCGCTGACCCCAGTATAAGGCCGGTCTTATCTTACAGGAGTACGGATCAGGTTGGTGAGGGCGCGAGATAGGCGAGGAAGCGACGGAAGACTAGCGAGTGCGGTAGGGCTCTTGGGCTCGGACACGAAGCCGGCGCGAGGTCCTCTCCACGCACCCCTCCTCCCCCCCTCTCCCCGACCGCGCGAGCCCGGCGGGCTCCCGCCCCCGTACGCAATCCCGGCGAGCTCCCGCTCCCGCGCGCTCGAGCTCGCACGCTCTACCGCCCGCGCTCGTTGGTGAAGATGAATAGTAATAAATAGTAAATCCTAACCGAAAATCTAAAATAGGGTTTCGGTACGGATCGGCCGAAACCGAAAACCATATTGGAAAGCTCTGCTTTTTACTTTTTTTTTTAATAGAATTTGCAATTAAAATTTTTTTTAAAAGAAACAAAACCTTCGTAAAGCTGAATTATTGTTTTTATTTGTCGCTGAAAAGACTTGTCGGTATGCATTGAATTGACAGTGATTTGATGCAACCCCTTGCGATTATGAGGGTGCATATCCAAACTTTTGGAATTTGTGGCAATTGTTGGACGTGGCATCGAAGATTTGGCCGTGCCTCTAAATAGTTCGAATTCTAGGGTGTATACGCAAGTTTCCCTACCCATAGTTGCAATCTCAGCCCTAGAATCACATCAAACGGCTGTGATTTAATTCAGCTCAGGTTTGGCTTCATCTCGATTTTCTACTCCGCCTTTGTCGGCGTCTGGGTGGATCTTTCTCGATTTTCTCGTTTTTAGCCTGTCGTGATTCTTTTCGTCCGCTTACATCTGTTGCTTTAACCCGATCTTTCTCCGCCTTGTTCGCCCGTTGGCCGACATGATCTTTCTCTTCGGCCGCAATCTCTGACATTTCCGAGTTAAACTCGAACCGGGGTCCGTTCGAACGAGTTCGATTCGTTTACAACTCTAGTCCACGTTTGTTATTATCATATTAGGATCAGAATTAGTTAATTTCAAAATTATTTTTTTATATAAATTTAATATTTATTATTTTATATTATTATTAAATTAAATTATTATAAAAAAATAAATAATTTTTCGAATTTTAAATTATTAAAATCTTAATTTTGATAAAAAAATATTAATTTATAAAAATTATTTACTAATTTTCATCTTGACTTTAATCTTAACTCCCAACTAAACTGTCCCTGTTATTTTCTCCGATGACGTTACAGCCAAGAATTAGTCCTCGACATCACTGGAAGAGAAATGGTTTAGATTGGAACCCTGATGGAGGACGAGGTGCTAACGGTTTTAATTTCTCTCGCAGCCACATTTAATTTAAATTTAGTTCGGCTTATTTCCAATTTGACTCAGGCTTAAGCTCAAAATTTGAACTTGAGTTAAATTTGACTTACTTGATTTCAATTTAAAAGCTTATTTTATTTTTTAATATTAAAAAAGTATACTTTTTAAAATATATTTTATAATATATAA
>RXID01018189.1:0-14808 GCA_005019695.1 Trichopus zeylanicus subsp. travancoricus | reverse complement strand
TATTACGGTTACTGCTTCTACTATTACAACTACTACTACAACTATTACAACTCCAACAACTTCTACTACTACTACTTATTTTACCACTACTAATACTACCACTACTACTGCTAGAACTACTACAACTTCTACTGCTACTGCTACAGCTATTGCTGTTGCTACTACTACTACTACAACTGCTGTTGCTACTACTACTAGTACAACTGCAACTACTACTACTTCTGCTACTGCTGCTGCTACTACTACTACCACTACAACTGCTACTAATACTACTACTATTTCTCCCACTCCTTCTGCTACAACTACGATTGTTGCTACTAGTACTACTATGACTACCTCAACCCCGGCTAGTATACCTACTCCAACTCCTACCCCTACTACTATGACTACACCTACTACTGCTGCAACCACTGCTATTACTATTGTTACAACTACAACTATTAAAGCTGTTACTACTATAACTACTACTACTCCTTTTACTACTACTACTATTACTCTTGCTGCTGCTGCTACTACTACTACTTCCATTACTAGAATAATTGCCACTACTACTGCTGCTACTACTACTACTAATACTACTATGACTAACACTACTCCTACTGATGCTTCTTCTGCTGCTGTTGTAACTACTACTACTACTTCCACTACTACTACTACTCTTTCTACTATAACTACTACTAATTCGGCTGTTGTGCTTCTACTACTTCTACTGTTGCTGCTGCTATTGGTGTTGCTACTATTAATACTACCACTTCCACCTCTTGTATAACTGCTACTACTACTACTCCGATTTCTACTACTAGTATAACTACTGCTGCTGTCGTCCCTGCTGCTGCTACTGCCACTGCTAGTACTACTACCACTACTAATGTCGCTGCTGCTTCTACGTGTACAACTACTACTATTACTACAATTAGTACAACAACTACTACTACTACAACAACAACTACTACTCCTCCTGCAACTACTACTTCGATGACTACTACTACTACTGCCACTACTACTTTTGCTACTACTACTAATAATATTGCTGATGCTGCTACTCTAACTAGTACAACAACAACAACGACTACTATGATTACTGCACTACAGCTACTACTGCTACTGCTACTGCTACAACTACTACTACCATTACTACTACTACTACTCCTACTACTACTACTACTACTACTAATACTACTACTACTCCTCCTCCTATTTCAACTATTACTACTACTACTACTGCTACTCTGGGCCGGCTACTGCTACGGCTTTCTCTAGGCTGGGCCGGGCCGATTACTCTTTGGACTGACTGGTCTGAGCAAGCTTGGACTTTCTGGGCTAGTTAGTTGGGCCGAACTGATTCTACTCCCCACCACGCTCCCCTGGGCGAGTCGGCTGAAAGGCACCCGTTCTCTGAGTTGAGTTAAGAGTGAGACGAACAGCTCGTTCCAGTTGGTCATCAATCTGTTGAAGCACAGGGTACCATTGAGCCCAGAACTTGTTAGTCTTCCGTAGTCGTAGGCACTCCTTTATTTTTGTAGAGTGCATCTCCCGGAGTTGAATTAGTGCTGCTAGGGCTTCGTGGGCAGCATGCTGCTCCAATTGCTTAATGTCTCTAGTGATAGAGTCTTGGACCTCGGGTGGTAATGGTTGACTTCTGAGGAGTTGTATGAGTTGCTCATATCGCACCACGTTCCCAGTAGTGTCACCAGTTGGTTTTGCGCCATCGGATGAGATGCTGCTTGGACCTCCTGTAGAGCTAGTGCTGTAAGATGGAGTTGTTCCTATTTTTCTTCTGTCGGCCATCCTGCAAAAATAACACTGTTAATTAATCTAGAAAGTGCGTCCGCCAGTTGGTTGTTGCTTCCGTCAATGTGCTCGAACTGGATGGCCACTCCCGTCCCCGTGATGTAGTCTGTAAAAGCCATCCATCTGACTTGGGATGGTTTGTTGTTTGAGGACTTGTTGAAAAAACTAATAATCGCCTGGCAATCTATTCTGATGAGTAACTCCACTCTGTCAAGATAGTAAATCTTTAATGACTCTAGAGAGTTCATGACAGCGTGGATCTCGGCGTCAATGGCAGACTTCGGTGGGTTGAACTTGCCACTGGCATAAGCACAAACGTTCTCTGTCGACCTTGGATCATATTTCTGCAACTTCCACTTGCAGATACCTCCCCAGCCTTCCATACAACCATCGGCTTTGAGGATTAAGTAATTGCCTTCTGGTGGAATCTCAAGATCTGGCAGATTCTAGATAAGGCCTTTTATTTGTTTCACAAGATTCCAATCTTGCAAATTCCATCTCTTCTCACCTGTTGGGCTTGTTTTGGAGTATAGAGGTCCCAGTAATTTTCCAAGATTTGGAATATAATTGCAGGCGTAATTAACAATTCCTAACCATGATTTCAGCCCTTTTGTTGTTGTAAGGTCCCGTTCCTGAAAATCAGCAATTTTCTTCACTATATGAGGTTAAAGCTTTATCTTCTGGCTCCCAATGATCGCTCCCAGAAACTCTACCTTGGAAATGGCTACCTTCATCTTTGTGGGACTTAAAATCAGCCCATTATTTTCACAAATCCGCAGCATGATCTTCAAATGTTCCGCATGCCGCTCTTTGCTCTCATCAAGGTCCAGCTCCTCCAATGTTGTTGCTTCTCTAGTGCTCCTGCTAAGTAAATTAGCATCAGGGGATAGTCGCCTTACCCTTAAGCAGGACAATTCCTCAGTTAAGGCCATGATTATCTGGGAGGAATGCAGCTCCTCAATGTACTCGTCTAAGGCTGCTATCACCACTGCTGCAGAGGTAGTATTTATGGTAGTCAAATATTTGTAAAAGGTGACTACACTACCTTTGATTCTTACTTCTCCTGGCATAGTGCGTATGAAATTGCATCCAATAAGCATATGGATGCCATCTCCAAGTTCCATCCGAAAGCTGTAAGTGTAGGGAATATGAAAAATGTTGTCTCCGATGTACATTCTCCCTTGCTTTAGCTTCTTATCTGCTGTCTGTCTGGAATTGATACCGCTGAAATGGACAGTGAAGAAGTTTGCCTCCACAGCTTCCTTTGGGATAGACACTTCGTCTACGCAGCATGTAGTTGCACCCGTATCCAGTATCACTCTGATTTGGAATCGGGGTACTCCAAGAATCTCCAAATCTACCTGCATGTTGTACAACATGTTCCTTACCATCTTCGAGCCTGATTGTTGCTGCAACTCTCTTTGCCCTGTTGTAGTGGCTTTGAGAATGCTTTCTTGGATTGTACATTTGCATCTTCCTCCTGGATGTATAGTCCTTTTCCTTTTGCCCTTATGGTATCAGCAACTGCCAGCTCTTCTCGGTCCAACTTGAGCTCCTTCTCTTGCTCCAGCTCTCGTACCCTTGTCTTGTAATGCTCCACTTCCTCCTTCAAGTGCTTGATTTCTCCATCACACCAGGTGATGTAGTATTGCTGCTCCTGAATCAGCTGTTGCGGGAAGAATGGTGCTGGTGCAGCAGGTGCTACTGGTACCTGTATTTTCAAATAATACGGACCACAGAGATTGCATGCTGTTACCTTGCATTTCTCACAATGTATTCGTGCCCTTTGTAATGACTTTCTTCTACAGCATGAGCAGCTCTCACACTGAGGGTGCACAAACTCATTGTGTTGCCAAGCGTGCAAGCAGCTCATTTGTTCTTCTGGCAATTTTATCTGGGGTCGATATCCTCCTTCAATCTCCCCTAGCATGTAAATTGCTTCTCCTTGGATCTCTGCCTGGAGTGCTTGTAGTGGCTCTCCTTCTTCACCTTTGGAGATACTGAAAATCGCATCGCTTTGCGCCTCACCTTCTTGAACTGATAAGATATCATAGTCCTCAGGAATGGTTAATTGTTCAAAAATGGCCATTCTCCTAACATTTCTTTTATCATTCGGACACTCTCTTGCAAAGTGCCCATCCTGGCCACAGAGGAAGCATTTACACTTCCTATTGCGCACTAGATGCTTTCGTTTTTCAACTCTGATATGGGTTTCATGCGGCTTACCTCTGTAAGTCGTCAACTTTCTCAACCCATACCTCTTCTCCTTCTTGTAATAGCCAGGTATAGGGATCTGGCTATAGAACGAGAGATCTTTCAAGGATCTCTTGAAGGCGGCGTCCTTGCACTCTGCTTCCAGGAATTTGTAAGCAAACAGTATCCTGGGTAGGACTCCGACTTGAACTCCAGAATATCTTTGGTCGAATGATTCCTTCATACGCCTTCCTAGTTTTGCAGGCATTTTCAACCAAAATTTTTCAGAGAGTTCAGTACCTGTATAGAGTCACCCTGTCTTGGCTGACAGCCTCATGTAGTCATTCATATACTTGACAATATTTTTGACATTGTCACAAGACAGTCGCTCCAGGTCTCTATACGCTTCGTCTTGTATAGCTGTGGATCCGGTAGTGGGGTCTTCCAGAGTAAAGACTCGCCTCATCTGGGATAAGATGTTCTGCGTGCCTTCTCTCCCTTCGCCCGTTGCGAGTAGTCCCTGATACTCCTCCCCAAACAGCATTCTCCATTGTATCCACGTAAGTTTCTCCACCTTGCCCAGTAAGTTCTCCATGTAGTCAAGCTTGTCTCTGGCGTCTGTAAACCCCATGCTTGCCACATGGTTTCGTGTGATGGTCTCCCACCTGGAAAAAACATCATCAAATAATCCCAGCTGCTCCGGGATAACAAAAAGAGCTCCCCCTGTTTGCTGAGCTGAGGGCAGGTTCCACATCTCGTTGTTTGTTGCCCTTCTGAATGTTCCCCTTTCGTAACCTCGGAATATCGGATCTTGCTTGGATGACGAGGGGGTTGCTGCTACAGGAGGGTAGCTTGGGGGTCCCATTGATGTATCTTCGGGCGGTCGATACGGTGAAGTTACGGCGCTAGAATATATCGCCTCTGCTAGTCTTTTGAGTGCCGGGTACTCTAACTCTGGCTGAGGTTCCTCTTCTTCGTATCCGGTTGTGAGAATGTTATTGGAACACTCGTCTTCATCATCATCTGGGTAAGAATCCCATATTGGTGCATCCCGTCGGGGGTAGTCATCAACTCCTGTTGGAATAAATTCTTTGTCTTGGAGACTGCTGAAATACGTCTCCTCCCAATCATCAGTTTCCTCTAATGAAAAATCCATGGACCGAGGTACAGAGACCCCTGGGCGTGTATCCTCTACATGGACTCTCAAGAGAGTATCCCGATACTGGTCGGAGGTATCCGAGGGCATCTCGGTCTCCAAAAGAATGGCTATCATATGCTGCAGGCGAACCTCATCTTCATTGCTCTGCACTGTATCCTCTTGCTGAACGCAGTGAGACACCTCTGGTGTGGACTCGCAATGGTGGGTGTTGGGGGTGATACTTTCATCACTCAGGCTTCGGTTGATAACCTCAGCTGGTTGCTTTGTGACACCGACTTGGGTTGAGTATTCATCCCATTTAGCATTAGTATTTGGTATATGTGGCTTTCATGTAGCCAGGTCGTTTGAGACTCTTTGGATAAACCCTTTGATTTTGTCTGCTAGCATAACCTTCTTCAGTATCTTATATCTCAGAGATTTCTTCCGAGCACGCTCGTTCCTGGCTTCGAATGGGCCTGGGGACGACTGCTGTACTTTGTAGTATGTAAAAGCACTGGTAGGGAAGAGCCTCCTTTCTTCTTTTGGTCGTCATTTACTGGAGCTGCTGCAGACGTTGTCACTTGGTCCATTAGTGTTGGAGTAGCTTGTCCTTCTAAGAGCGCCTTCAATGCGCCAAAAATTGCTACCTGGAAAATTTCAAAAACAAACTCCCGGACTTCCTATTGAGGAAAAGGTCTACGGTCTAAATTACAGTAGTGAGGTTTAGGATAGCACTGCGAAATTCAACAACTTCCTTTTCAAGATACTCACACCGCTCAAGAACTTGTTTAAAATTTTTAAGGTGGACTCTAGAGGAAAGACAGGTGCGATCGTATATGATGGCAATATTGTTGGCTAACTGGTTTAAGGTGACTTCGGGTGATAAGGTAAGGTCAAGATACTCAAGGTTTGTGGTTCGGGATTTGGTATACCACTCCTGTATTGTTCTCTCCCAAGCTTCTGACATCTATGCTACCAGACTTTACTACAAGCTTCTACCGGGCAGTTCCTATCCAGTTTCCGGCAGGGCAATTTCTCGCTAGGTTCCGAACCTTCTAGGATCACACAGGTGTACCCTTGGGCATACCACGGCCACTCGCCTTACTGCCAAGTTAGGACCTGTTCTTTTTCCTATTCAGTTCATCACCCAGAAAGCATAAAACCGAAACCTTTACCTGATTAGTGTACCGTTAAGCAGAAACAAGATAGTTCAGACGAAAGCATATAAGTCGTAAGCTCAGAGAAGAACAGAAACAGGTATGATAAACCCGATCCGTCCCCTAACCTTTCGTACCTTAACCCGAAGCTTTCTACTCACAAGCCATATCTTGAACCAGCTCTGATACCAAGTTTTAAATCATCGGCACATGTACCAGAATTGCTCTGATACCAGAATTGCGCGGGGGCGAGGGCGAACCTCTGCGTGGAAAGTAATGTGGAACGCAAAGAGACTAAGGAGACAAATATGGAAACTCACAGATAACTCAGTGCTTCGCTTTGATTCTTCGATGATATGGAAATTTCTGTGATTCTTCTATGCCTTCTTATTATGATATGCCTCCCCTTTTATAGGGAAACCTTACACCCGGCAGATGTGATAAGATCGCATCTGCTTTTACAAAAGCAGCTTTGCTAAAAGCTACTTTACTAAAGCTACTTTATTAAAGCAAAAGCTAAAGCTGCCTGGCAGCTTTAGTAAAAGCTACTTTACAAAAGCCTCTTTTATAAAGTGGCTTTACTAAAAGCTACTTTATAAAAGTAACTTTACACCTATGGCACGGCTTTCTCTGGGCTGGGCCGGGCTGGTAACTCTTTGGACTGACTGGTCTGAGCAAGCTTAGACTTTCTGGGCTAGTTAGTTGGGCCGAACGGATTCTACTCCCACTGGTCTGATTACTACTACTACTACTACTAGTACTACTAGAACAAAAACAACAACTACTACTACTACTATAGCTACCACTACTACTGCTACTATTGCTACAACTACTACTAGTGCTATTGTAGCTACAACTGCGACAACTGGTGCTACACTGCTACTACTACTTCTGTTGCTAGTGATACTACTAATGGTACCACTACTGCTGCTGCTACGACTACTACTACTATCATTACTAACACTACTACTCTATTGCTACTACTACTACTACCACTACCACTAATACTACTATCATTACTAGCACTACTACTTTATTACTACTACTACTACTTTTACTACTACTATTACTACTACTACCACCACCACCACCACCACCACCACCACTACTACTACTGCTATTCATGCTCCAACTACTACTATGACTACTACAACTACTACTACCACGACTACTACAACTACTACTACTTCTAGTCCTACTCCTACTACTACTACTACTATTGCTACTACTACTACTACTATTACTTCACCAACTACTATTACTACAGCTATTACTACTATATCTACAGCAACAACTACTACTATCGTTTCTACTACTACTTCCACATCCGCTACTAATGCTACTACTACTACTTCAACTACTAGTACTACAATAACTACTACTACCACTCTTAACTCTACTAGAACAACCTTTACTAGTACTACCTCTACAACTACTACTTTTATAACTACTACGACTACTTCTGCTACTACTATGACTAACACTACAACTGCAACAACTACTACTACCTCTACTACTGCTACTACTATTGCGACAACTACTTCTGTTGTTGCTGTTGCTGCTGCTACTGCTATCACTACTGCTATTGCTACTACGAATACTACTATTGCTTTTACTTGGACTACAATTCTACAACCACTACTACTGCTACTGCTTCTTCTTCTACTACTACTACTTCTACTACTACTACTTCTACTACTACTAAAGCTCCAATGCTATTACTACTACTGCTACTGCTACTACTACCACTACTATTGCCACTACAACTACTGCTACTGCTGCTACAACTGCTACTACTACAACTACTGCTGCTACTGCTACGACTAATACCACTACTACAACTACTACTGCTGCTGCTACTTCTACTATAGCTACAATAGCTACGATGGTTACTACTACAACAAAAACTAGTACTACTGCTAGTACAACTATTGCTACTACGACTATTACGGCTAATATTACCAGTGCTGCTCGTACTAATACTACTACTACTCCTTCAACTACTCCCATTGCTACTACTTCTACAACTAGTAGTATAACAACAACAACAACAAGTACTACTACTACTACCACTATTACTACTATGACTACAGCTATAACAACAACAACTACTACTACTACTACTACCACTACAACAACTACTGCAACTACTAATACTGCTACAAATGCTACTAATACTAACACTACCACTACTACTAATAATAATACTACTCCAACTACTACTCATATTCCTTTACCAACTCTGACTGCTACTCCTAGTACTTCAACAACTACAACTACCGCTACTGCTATTAGTACTACTGCTGCTACAATTATTACTACTACTATTACCACCACTGCTATGACTATTTCTAAAACTATTACTACTAGTACTATTACTACCACTATTACTACTACTAGTACTATTACTACTACTGCTACTATTAGTACAATTACTCCTACTACTTCCACTACTACTACTATTACTGCTGCTATTACTACTACTACTATAGCTACAACTACTACTATTACTGCTACAACTACTACTTCTGTTACAACAACTAATACTACTACTGTGGCTACTACTGCACTACTACTACTACTGCTCCTGCTACTACAACTATTGCTGCTGCCGCTACTACTAAAGCTCCTACTACTTCCTCTACTACTACAACTACTGCTACACTTACTATTGTTACTATTGCTACTACCGGTTCTACTACTACAATTACTACAACAACAATAACTACTACTACCTGCAATACTACTACTGTAGCAACTGATGCTGCTGCTACTACTAATACTGCTACTACTACTACTATTACAACAACTACTCCAACTAATCCGACAACTACTACTGTTACTACTACTTCTATTGTTGTTGTTGTTGTTGCAGCTACTACTACTACTACGACAATAACTTCCACTGCTGCTACTACTACTACTGCTATAACTTCTGCTATACTACTATAACTTCTACTACTACTACTGGTACTACTACTACGACTACTGCTAGTTCTACTCCTCTTATTACTACTACTACTACAGCAACTACCACTCCTACTCAAACTCCTACTACTACTACTGCTACTACCACAACTACGATTGCTATTTGTGAAACTACTACTACTACTACTCCTACTACAACAACAACAACAACAACAACTACTACTACTACTACAACTGCTACTACTACTATTACGACTACTCCTACTGCTACTATTGCTCCTACTACCAGTACTACTCGTACTATTCGTCGTACTGATAATACTACTCTAAATACTCCTACTACTACTACTACCACAACTATTGCTACTACTCCTACTACTACTCCTACGACTACTACTGCTGCTGCTACTACTACTACAACTACTACTACTGCTGCTGCTGCTGCTACTACTACTACTACTAATACTACTACTACTACTACTACTACTACTACCACTCCTCCTGCTACTACTACTACTACTACCACTTCTACTACTATTACTAAGACGACTACTAGATTACTACTGCTACAACTGCAACAACTACTACTCCTTCCACTACTGCAACTGCTACAACTACTATGAATACAACAACTAGTACTACTTCTACAACTGTTGCTACTGGAATTGTTGCTGCTACTACTACTAGTACTACTACTACCACTAGTACTACTACTACTACTACTCCTACTCCTACTCCTACTTTTGCCGCTACTACTACTCCTCCTCCATCAACTACTACTATAACAACTCCTACACTACCATATCCCACTGCTACTATGGCAACTACTACCACAACTACTACTAATGCTACTGCTAATGCAACTACTCCTATTACTACTACGACAACTACAACAACAACAACTACTACTACTGCTAGTACGACCACTACTCCAACAACTAAAACTCATACCACTACTCCTACTACAACTCCTACTAATACTACTACTACTACTCCTACTACTACTACTACAACTACTTCTACTCCAACTCTTACTGCTCCTACCACACCAAGTACTACTACTACTACTACTACAACAACAACTACTACTACTAATACTACTAGTACTACTACTACACTTCTACTAGTACTACTACTACTTCTACTACTTCTACTACTAATAATATTATGACTACTACAACTACTATAGCTACTACTACTACAACTAATGCTCCTACAGCTATTGCTATTCCTACTACAACAACTACTACTAATACTACAACTGCTACACCTACTACTACTGCTACCGCTACTCGTACTAATACAACTACTGCTGCAACCAATTGTACTGCTACAACTGCTGGTATTGCTACTACTACTACTACTATCACTTTGACTACTACTACTACTACTACTACTACTACTACTACTACTACTACTACTACTACTGTTAGGACTACTAATGCAACTGTGGCTGCGACAACAACTGCTACTACTATTACAACTACTTCTGCTGCTACTGCTACTACTACTAGTAGTACTACCACTACTATATCTACAACAACAACAACAATAACAACAACAACAACTACTACTGCTACTCCCACACCTATAACTTCTACTACCACAACTCCTACTAGAGTACTACAACAACTACAACTCCTACTCTAACTCCAACTCCAACTTTGACTCCTACTACTATGACTACTAATACAAATGCTATTACTACTGCAACTAATACTGCTACAACTACTATGGGTACTACTTTAGGTGCTGCTATGGCTACTTCTACAACTACTACTTCTACTTCTACTACTATGATGACTAGTACTATCACTACAACTACTACTATTGATAGTACTTCAACTACAATGACAACAATAGCAACAACAACAACAACAACAACAACAACAACAACAACTACTACTACTACTCATACTTCTGCTACTATTAGTACTCCTCCTACTACTACTACTATTACCCCAAATCCTACAACTTTTGATACGCCAACTCCTATCCCTACTAACACTCCTCCGCCTACGACTACTACAACTACCACAACAACAACAACAAAAACTTCTTCTACGACTATTACTATTCTTACTCTTACTCCTACTATTGCTACAACTAGTCCTACTCCAACTCCCACTGCTACTACTACTCCAACTAGTACTATGCCTACTACTACTCGTACTCCAACTCCTACTTCTACTACTGCTACTAAACCACTGCTACTACCACTACTACTACTATTAGTACTACAACTACTACTACCACCACTACTAGTACTGTTACTACTACTACTATTACTACTACTACTACTACTATTACAGCTACTACTACAACTATTACTACAACAACAACAACAACTACTGCTACTAGTACTTCTACTTCAACTTCTAGGACAACTGCTGCTGCTACTAGTCCATCAACTACTGCTACTACAAGTACTACTACAAATACTACTACTATTTCTGCTATAACTACTATTTATGGTACTAATACTACTAATACTAACACTACTACTACTACTCCGACAACTACTACCACTAGTACTACTACTTCTACTACTACTATTGCCACACCTACTCCGACTACTACTCCTTATACTTCAACTACTACTACTACTACCACTCCTACTATTAGTACAATTACTAACACTACTATTACAGTTGCTGGTGCTATTATAGTTGCAACTTCTACTATTATTACAACTACTTCTACTACTGCCGTGGCTACTGCTGCACTACTACTAACACCGCCGCCAGCCCCACCACCACTACTACTACTATTTCTGTTGTTGCTACTACTACTACTCCTCCTACTACTTCTCCTACTAAAACAACTACAGTTACACTTACTAGTTCAACTATTGTTACTGCTTCTTCTACTACTACAACTACTACTGCTACTACTGTTACCACTACTTGTTATATTACTACTGCTGCTGCTGCTGCTTTTACTACTAGAACAACAACAACTACTACTACTACCACTACTTGTAATACTACAACAACTACACCTACTTCTTCTATTGTTGCCGTTGCTGCTACTACTACGACTACTAGTGCTACTACTTCTACTACTACTATGACAACTACTACTACTGCTATTTCTACTACTACTACTACAATTACTACTACTTCTACCACTCCTACTACTACAACTACCCCTACTCCAATGACTACTTCTACTACAACAATAACAACTACTACTACTACAACAATAACAACAACAACAACAACTACTGCTAGTACTGCTACTAATGCTATTTCTACTACTACGCCAATTACTACTTCCACTACTCATACTAGTACTAAGACAACTACCACAACCACTACTACTACTATTACAACTACAACTACTACTACCCCAACTCCAACTTCTGCTCCAACTACCACACCTAATACTACTTCTACTACTACTACTTCAACTACTACTGCTACTGCCCCTACAACTACTACAACTACTATTGCCACTACAAATACTCCAACTAGTAGTACTACAACAACTAGTCCTAATCCAGCCCTTGCTACTACTACTACTACTACTACAATTGCTTCAACTATTGCTCCCACTACTGCTACTACTACTACTATCGCTGATATTATAACTACTATTACTGCTACTGCTACTCTAATGCTACTACTAACACCGCTACTACTGATGCTACTCCTACTACTAATACTACAGCTCATACCGCTACTACTATTGCTACGACTACTACTTCTGCAAATACTATAACCACTGCTACTAATATTGCTAATACTAAAATTGATACTATAACTAATAATATTTCTTTTACTACTAGTATTATTAGTACACGTATTACTACTACAACCACCACCACTACTACTACTTCTACTGGCATTATTACAACTACTACTTCTGCAACTACTGCTACAACTGCTACGACTGCTACTACAACTCCTACCACAGCTACTACGGCTTCAATTACTTCCATTACTTCTACCTCCAGTACTACTGCTACTACTACAAAAATAAATCTATTACTACTACTAGTACTACTACGACAATAACGAATGCTACTTCTACTACTACTTCTACTACTAGTTCTCCTATAACAACAACAACAACAACTACTACTACTACCTCTGCTAGTACTACATCTACCACAACTATTGCTACTGCTACTACTACTTTTACTACTACAACGACTACAACTTTTGCTACTGCTACTACTGCTAATACTCCTACTCCTATCACTTTTGCTACTACAGCTACTACTATTATTCCTACTGCTACAACTAATACTTTTTGGACTACTACTACTATTGCTAGTACTACGTCTATTACAACAACTACTACTACTACTGCTAGTACTACGTCTATTACAATAACTACTACTACTACTACTACTGCTATTAATACTACTACTACTAGTGCCACCCTTCTAGAACAACTAGCACTACTCGTACCACTACTACTGCTACTACTACTACTGTTACTACTACTACTACTATTACCACTACTACTTCGACTATAGCTACAACTACTGTTGCATTAACTTCTATAACAACTACTACTACTACAATTACTACTACTACCTTTGCTAACGCTTCCACCACTATTACTACTAATAATGCTGCTAGTACGGCTATGACAACTGCTACTATAACTACTCCTACAACAATAATTACTACTACTACTGTTGCTAATACTACTAATACTACTACTACTATTGCTACCACTGCTGCAGTAGCTACTATTGCTGCTACTACTACTAGTACTACTACAACAACAGCTACTACTACAACAACAACAACTACTACTACTACCATGATTGCTATTACTGATGCTGCCACTACTGCCACTACTACTACTACGATGACTGCTATTACTGATGCTGCTACTGCTGCCACAACTACTACTACTGCTACACTACTGCTGCTGCTGCTATTATTATTATTAGTACCACTACAATTGCGACTTTCGCTACAAGTAGTAGTACTACTACTACAGCTATTGTTGCTACAAATGCTATAACTGCTATTATAACTATTACTCTTGCTACTACTAATACCACCACAGCTACGACTTTTACAACTACGACTACTACTATTACTACTTTTGCTACTACTATGACTGCTACTATTACCACTACTACTGCTTCTACTTATGCTGCAACTACTTCTACTACTACTACTACAACTACTCCAACTATAATTGCGACTACAACTAATGGTGCTACTGCAATTGCTGTTGTTGCTGCTACTACTATTACTACTACCACTACTACTACAACAACTATTGCTACTACTCCTACTGGTGCTATTTCTGCTACTACTCATATTACTGTAGCTGCTACTACTACTACTACCAATACAACAACTACTACCACTACTGCTACTAGTATGACAACTACTATAGCTATTACTATTACCATAGCTGCTGCTATTACAACAACTACTGCTGCTGCTGCTGCTACAATAACAACTACTACTCCTAAAACTACTACAACTTTTACTATTACTACTACTACCGCTACTTTTAGTATTACTACTACTACTCCTACTGCAACTCCTACTACTATGCCAACTACTACTACTACTCCAACTACTACTACTACTATACAACTATGACTACTCCTACTCCAAAACC